>PPHD01002206.1:0-12046 GCA_002909625.1 Bambusicola thoracicus | reverse complement strand
AAAAAAAAAAAAAAAACAACAAGTAACTGGTAGCACAGGTTATGTTAAATGAAAACAGTGAGCTTTCTACCTGAATTACCATTTACTTTTTGTTAATTTATACGAAGAAAAAGGCAACCAAATCTCACCGTTTTAAAATATGTTTGCTCACAAGCATTCGACTTGGTTCCATCATTACAAATGCCTTCATTTGCCTAGTTTGCTTCTGCTGCGAACTCTTTTGTAAATACCTCATCAGCATTATTTACTTACATGTATGGAGGCTAACGTTAAGTAACACAAGAGCCAACTTTCAGAAAACAGTTTTAACACAGGCAATATGCTGTGCCTAAGCTACTTATCTCAGCCACACTGCTAACTCACTGCAGAAGAAGAGAGTGCTGCAGGGCAAGTGAGCAAGAGAATAACACTGGCATGCTTGGGAAATTCCTTGTTGTTTTGGAGAATTCGGACCATGGCACGTGACCTTGCCTCTAGGTGATTGGTGAACTTTCACCAGGTTATACAGCTATAAGTATCTCACTCCTTATAGAATATATTTGAAATACAACAAAATTAATGAGTTGGTCAGTAGGCAGCTTGTAATCTCAACTCAACTGCAAGTGAATTGTTTGCTTTATCTGCTTTGTATTTTACCCAACATTTCCTTGAAATCTTCCATATTCTCAAAACGATGGAGTCCACTGCTGGGTTTCTTCTCTGCCTCTGAATGGTAAAAGCAGGGAATTCACTACATATTTGAAGCAGAAGTCAGGTGCTTCACAAGTCTAATTACTGGCTACAAATTCCAGAATTCAGCTATAGGATTTGAGCCTCTCTTATTTTTTCATTTGAGAGGGTGCTGAAAAACAAGCAACAATAAGCATCTGAAAATCAGGAAACAGCACGGGGATGCAATCCCTCTTGTAAAGCAAGAAGGGCAGAGGGCAGAGATAAGACCCCATTTTCCACATTCATACTGAAATGAAGTAAGAGCAACCATTTCCCAGGGAGCACCTTCCCAAACTCTAATGGTGCAGCAGGCAGGAAAACAAGGCCTTGCAAGAGGGTTAGCCATCTCTCTGTGCTGGGAGCAGCTGTTCATTTCAGTCTGGGCCCTAAAGCACAACAGCAAAAAAATCCCTGAACTGGGACTTAAGGAAGCTGGTCTTAAAACCTTCCTTCAGCCAGTACTCCGCCAGATCACTTGTCAACACATTCAATATTTTTCTTTTGAGCCTGTATACAGCCGATAGATTACTATAAAGCAGTGATAAAATTTACCTCCTCTGTAGAGACTCAACTTCCCCATCACAATGAAAATTCAATGCTAAGTAGTGTTCCAAGCACAGTAACAAAAGCAAATGTATGTAGTAGTTCTAATATAACCACTACCATTAAGACCAAGAAAAATTGTGTCTGCTCAAGGAGAAAGTCTTCAACTATATGAAACCTTCCTAGAGCACTGACATGAGGACACAGCATCTGGAAAAGGAAACAGAGGTATACTGCTACAGACACCTTGTTTTAGCTGCTCCTTCCTCCCAACCAGCAGTCACCTTGTCAGGGCATGCATGGAAGCTCTATCCATTATGCAAAAACAAATGAAGGCTGCAGATGCTGAGACTGATGGGAGGCACCCAGCCCTTCCTTATCCTCCCACATATACTGGAACAAAAAGAGCGCCTACACTCTGTGACACCGTGTACCTCAGTTCAACGCCGCCTGATGCAGACTGTGCCAGCAGGGGAACTGTCAGCACAACACAGGATGGAATTAGTTTGCAGAAACATAGCTCCAGAGAACGTGAGACATCACAAAACAGTGATCATAAACTCAATGCAAACTACTTCTTCCCTAGAATTTTTTTCTCCTCCTTAATATATATAGGAGCTACAGACTCCAGTCAACATTATCCAAAATCTACTCCAGCTAATCTCTGTTGGTACTATTTATGCATTATTCGGTATTTTAAAAAAGCAACTTAACAGATTTTATTACCAAAAAAAAAAAAAGAGAGCAAGGAGCATGTCTATATATTTCAAGACAGGAGAGCCACACAGCTGATACAGCCAACAATACTGAAACCAGGGATTTGTGTACCCCTGCCTTGAGCACAAACGTTCTGTCACCACTGAAACAACTTTTTAAACCATGAACACAAACTATGAACATGCTAGCTAGCTCTGCACTGCATGGTGTGGTTTGGCTTGTTAAGGATGTGGATTTTAGTTAATGTTATTTACAAACTACTCCTTTCAATCCATGCTAGTGAGAAAGTAGCTACTCCAATAGAAGTCTTACATAAAATGTTTCTTCACTGACTTGTTTCTTGTGCTCTGTTTGTATCAGAACTGCAGGGGAGAGCATAAAGACATGATCTTAAATGTATCTGAATTCATTACATATTCTAGAAAAGTGAACTTGTGTCCACATTTAGTTTAAGGATACCCAAGGATTAGGAGATTAGAATCCCAATGGCTTTCCGGGAGGATTCAGCAAGATAACTCCAAATTACTCCAAGGGCTGGTGTGAAATGGACCTCTGCACTTATTTAGCCTCTGCTCTAGATTACTGACCCACTTCTGAGGAGCTCAGCATCCCTGCTGCGTGATGCCAACACCCACTCCATCTGTTTGCTTCTGCTTTCTCAGAACCTCAATTAGTCTGCATAAGAAGTTGTGGTAATTCACACGAGCAGCCTGGGTAGCTCACACAGCATCAGCCCTGCTTTCTGTGTGGTCACCTTGACAAACAGCCAGAAAGAGAACAACGCAATGGGATTATCAAAAGCCGTGTGTATGCAGATTTCTGAAGGGGCAGCTTTATCCATTTCCGTCCAACCCACTCTCAGTTTTGAGATGAAAAAAGTACGCTAGAATTAACTATTTTATCAAGCTATGGAAATTTTCAATGGGACCAGAAACTTTTGAAACCACAAGTGAAACTTCTAGTGACAGTATAAAGCAACATCTCCACAGAGGGGCACCTCAGAGCACTTGCTGAGATGCTGAGCTAAGCAACTGTCATAAATTGAATCTAAAGCTGGTCAAAAACCAGCAAAAAAAAAAAAAAAAAAACAACCAACAAACCTTCACTCATGACAGAAGTGCACCTCAGCAACTGAGCACCCCAAACTCCTTGCCCACAAGGAAGGAACGAAATGTTTCCAAGTCTACCCTCTGTTGTTTACCCCTGCTGATCTGCAGATCTTTAAGAAATTCATTGGAGTGGGTCTCAAGCAGCAGTTTTATTAGCTTACTAAATCCAAAAGCAAAAAACTCCAGAAGTCATTACAGTACTGAGCTGACATTCGGCCTTTCCTGGGAACCCAGACTACTGCTGTCAAAGTGAAATAACAGCAACAGTCCAAAAGCCAGTTATGAAAACGAAGTCTGTGTACTGATACCATCTCGCTTGTTAGCACCAAAGCCATTTGTTAGTTTAAAACTAAACCTTATGCCAACACCACCCAAATTGCTCCAGCTACCAGCTTACTCATACAGCAGTCAAGAAAAGTAAAATGTAGGTGAGTTCTCCTTCAGCTGATCCAAGGAACGGTGAGAACAGTACATCACAATCCAGCAAGAACTGCCCATCACAACAAGGAGACTATACAAAGCAGATGAGAAACCCACAAAGTTTGGAAAGAAAACACGGGTGGGAGGTGACATTAGAAACAAAAAGTGAACAGAAAATAGAGGACAGAATGAAAGCAGCCGTGTGTATGCCATTACAGAAAAAGCTACGTCAAACCTAAAGGAAAATGCTAAAATGATGATCAGGTAACAGCCATAACATTTGACAGGTGGCAACCGCTACTGACATCAGTTGAATGTAGATGGAACTATGATTAGAACAAAGCTTAAAAGTAGCTGGGCTCGGTGTGCTAGTAATACAGAAATTGAGGTCATAAAATAGAATAGTTTCTAAGAGAGAAACTGCATAAATGTCAGGGGGCCAAATGCGCAAAATATTCCTGTCACCAGACTTCCTTACATTTTTATAGAAACACACCATAGAGTGATTGGAGATTCATGTTGCACCCTTGATGAGCTTACACACGCACCTTCAGTGGGATTTCTGTACAACATGAACCTAGAGATACACTTAACAAACAACCCTTGCCTCTCGCACAGCAGTTGCAGTGAATGAAGTTGAGGAAGTCAAAGGGGTAGAATGCGAGCTGTTCACCTAAATATACATACATACAAGGAGCAGAAGAGAAGACCTAAAAGTACTCTTAAGTTATTAAATGAAAGGCACTTTCATTAACCAATAACAAGTAATAATTAGTCTTCAGACAAACTACTTCCACTGGTTTCCCTTTAAATGGGAAAATGGATGCAGTTTGTAAAACTTCAACAAAACTTCCATATACAACTGAAAATAATAATTAAGAGGACTGAAGTGTTGACCAAGGAAAAACTAGTCTTTGTCTGTTTTAATGTGGAAGTGCAAATTCAATTAAGCCCCTCCAAATACAGAAAGTTGTAAAATAAAAGCATATGGCAGTGTTATGAGCGAAGAGCTGTGCTAGGCACCACCAGAACATACACAAACTGCAATCCAGGTAGTAATGTAAACTTAATTGTAAACTTATTAGAAATTGTGAATGTACGAAGCATGTGATTCAGTTCTAAGAACTGAAGCAAGCAGTACACAAAACCAAAACAGGTTTTAAAGACCTTTTAAAGAATCAAAAGCATGCAACTGATTCTGCTTTCAAATTGCTCACACAAATTAACACACATTCAGTCACTTCTTAAGTGGTTGTAAGGAATGTCGAATGCAACAGAACTTACCTTGGTATAGTCACACACTTCGTATTGCAGTTCTGAGTGGTAATGGCCTTCTCAAGCTCATCCAGCTGTCCTGTTTTCTTGAGCTTCTTGACCAAGCTTTTCACCGCTTTTTCACACCACTTCTCCTCTTGCCCATTCTGCTCACCACCACCAGCCCCTGCAGAGCCACCAGCCGATTTCTTCCACCCAAGGAGCCTCTTCACAACCGGTGGAGTGAATGGCAGTATGGATGACATGACTTCCACCAGACAGAACTCTCAGCACACAATTAGAGATTCTCGTCTGATCGCTAAAAATGCAAACCAAAACAGACACATTAGCACTGAGGTTTTACTTGGGAACGTTCCTTGCTTAGGATCTTCCATTATCAAATGCTATAGGACGTGCCACCTCCAAACAGTTCAGGTAATAGTTCAGAAATTCACTTTAAAGTTTGATGCTGAGTTTATTCCATGGCTCTATCTACAACTCAACAGCCTACAGATAGCCAACCTTCCTAAATGTCACTAATTGAAATCATCACGTCTTCCAAAATCCATTAAAGGATACTTAAAATCTTATTCCGTAGGTGCCTGAGTGGTGCAGTTCCATTTGTTTTGAATTTTGACAACCTTTCATTCAGTATCAAATACCCAATCAGGACATTTATATAAAGCAGAAGGCCAGGAGGGATGCTGAAGTTTGAGCTATGTCTGGCATTCATCCCTATTTGTACTTAAAACCGATCAAAAGAAATGACAGCCAGTAATATATACATATATATACAAACTGTAAAACCAGGAAGTATATATGCGTGTATATCAGGCCACTTTCAGTTATTAAAACATAAGCCTCAAATCAGCTGTATCATTTAAAGCAGACAGCTGTTGGAGCTTTAGGACAGCATCATCTACAGACAGAAGCACTGCACTGAAGTCAGAGCTAGTCTTATTTCCAGGCAGTAACTGGATACCTAAATTCCATAAAGTTATCATGCTGTCCAACTTCAGCACTCTTAGTTGTAATAGTACCTTGCTGTAGCCAAGTACTAAATGCTACCTTCAGGCTACTCAATCAGAGCTTTCCAGGCAGCTTATGTGCATACTGTGCAGGCACACTCCTCACTTCTGTCCAAAATATACCTCACCTAGTAAGGTTTCTCATCTGCAAAACAGCAATGGTTCATCTGGGACACTTGAGGTTATGGTATTCCCAGCCGACTTCTGCTTCATCACACCTCCACAGTTTCAGTGAGAACCAACAAGTCAGCAAAAGCTGGGTTATATTCCACAGGGAGCTTTAAATAATAACTCATCCATCCTAAATGAAAGGCTTCACCTTCGTATAAGAATGAGAAGAAATGTTCTTTCAGTGGTGTTAAATTATTACAGAACTGTGGCCAATACGTCAGGCTGCAGGTCAAATTTTGCAGACTGCAGAAGCATTACGCTGGAGCCCCAGCAAAATACAGAAACAATCTCAACAGCCAACGTTTTCAATCCAACGCTGAGCAGGATACTCGAGCTATGTTTTCCCTGAGAGCCAGTACTGACAGACGTCTGCAACCAAATACCACTATCACTGCTCTTCCACAAACTCATTCTTCTCAAGTTTATGGAGCTCACTAACACATAATACAGACACTGCCAATTCTTTAGCTTCTGATTTGTCACCTTTCAACTGCTCTGATTGTCAGCATTATAAAGTACACACTTCAGTAGTCTCACTTACCACTCTGCTAAATTGCCTATTCTTCCAAACCCTCTAAACATTCTCTGTGCTTTTATCTATTTCCAGCTTTACAACACCCCTTGAGATGATGAGTCCAAGCTTGCTGTATTCTCTCCCTTGAGATAATACTGATATCTATATACTATTTTCTGTATTCTCTGGTGCTTTTTTTTTTTTAAATACAGACCACAGTTTGTGTTTCTGTCTCAAACGCATGCTGATTGATTTAAGTCTTGAAATAGGCTACATGCAGAAAGCCCATGCATCTCAGACTTGTTTACATTTGAACTCTCACATTTTTCAGATAGTCTGAGGCAAAAACCTTCCTCTCCCCATCTCCAAAAGACTGACAGTTCAGCCCTAACTAATTAAATTTTCCAGATTCTCTACTTGATTTCTACCACTTCCCTTACACATATTTACTAGTTCTCATAGGTGCTATCAGAAAGCATAGTTTATCTGTTAGTCTCATGGTCGTTTTTACATTAACACAATATATTTTTAAATAGGAGGACACAGAAAACACATCCTTTGTTACACCGATTCTCACATCTTACCACTTAAGAAAATAATTTATATGCCACGGCTGCAGAGTAAGTATGATTCTGGGAGGCTCTGACTTCTCTTCTAGCCATGGTTATGCCATGTCAGGGATTTGCCAGCAGTATCAGTAAGCATTTCAACAAGCTATTCCAGCAACAATCTCGTTTCTTCCAAAGGGTGAGCAAAGAGAACATGACACAAGTAGGACAGGACTTTGTTTACCTTAACACTGCAGCCAACTGTGATGAATACACACAGGACTATCTTTCAGCTTAACGCATGCAGAAGTTGCTCGCTACTCCTTGCTTACAGGAGGCACAGTGAAGTACAAGGCACAGCTAGGCTGAGGGTTGAATAAACCTCAATTATGCAAGGAAAAAGCAGCAATAAAGCAATTAAGAAAAACCCTGATGTGACAGAAGTCAGTGCAACTAGCTTAGTGCCCCATCCCAACAGCAGCAAATCGTTTTTCCTGCCTGTGTACTATTTCCACTACCATTCAGAGAAGAGTGGCGAATGGAGATACATCCAGCTGGCAACTGGTCGTTGAGCGGTGTACCCCAGGGGTCGGTGCTGGGGCAATCCTACTTAACACCTTTATTGATTATCTAAAGGAGGGGACTGAGTGCACCCTCAGGAAGTTTGCAGATTACACCAAGCTGGGAGGAAGCGTCAATCTGCCCGGGGCTAGGAAGGCCCTACAGATTGATCTGGACAGGCTGGATCACTGGGCTACGGCCAATGGGATGAGCTTCACCAAGACCAAGCGCCAGGTCCTGCACTTTGGCCACAACAACCCCATGCATCACTGCAGGCTGGTGGCAGAGCAGCTGGAAGGCTGTGAGGAGAAGGAGGACCTGGGAGTGTTGGTTGATGCTCAGCTGAACGTGAGCCAGCAGTGTGCCCAGGAGGCCCAGAGAACCAAAGGCATCCTGGTTGGTATCAGAAATAGCACAGCCAGCAGAAGCAGGGAGGTGGCCATCCCTCTTTACTCAGCACTGTGTTCAGTGTTGAGCCTCTCATCACAAGAAAGGCACTGAGACCATGGAGCATGTCCAGAGAAGGGCAACAGAGCTGTGAGGGGTCTGGAGCACAGCCTTATGAGCAGCGACTGAAGGAACTAGGATTGTTTGGTCTGCAGAAGAGGAGGCGCAGGGGAGACCTGTCCAGCTCCCTCAAAGGAGGTTGTAGAGAGCTGAAGGTCAGCCTCTGCTCCCAGTTAATGGTGACAGGACAAAATGCGACAGCCTGTAGTTGAGCTGGGGAAAGTTCAGGTAGAGCATTAAGAACAATTTCCTCTCTGCAGTCAGGCACTGTAACTGGAGGTATTTGAGAACCGTACGTAATTACTGGGAAACTTTCAAGACCTTTCCAAGTTTCATTGTTGTTGAACTATTAGTATCAAGGCAGAAGTGCAACACGGAGCAGAAAGCTGTCACTACTTCAGCTCTTACATTTGTCAGATGGTGCCTTAAAACAGCAGCTCTGAGTACTCAAGGGTTTCAAAGAGAGCTACCAGTGTCAGACTGCTGGCACACAGGGAACACGTGCTGTTAAAATCCAACAGATTATAACTGGAAAACTCGCAGATTGCCTAATGGTGGTGGTATGCTTCATCTCTACCCCCACAGTATATTCCGCTTCCTCATGCACACGTTTCTATAGTTGGTCAAACAGTGTGATCGCTGGCAACTTCTAAAGTTGCAGTTTGAATCATGTCTGCTATTATTCAATTCTGCTGTGGTTCTCTGGAACAGGGATTAAATGTTAAGCCCATGATCCCAGCAATAACTAAGCGTAAAATATGAAGGAAAACTTCAGGGCAGCATGCAGGCAGACTGAAATCTTCAAGGGAAGTTTTCCCTTCCTGAGTGCCTGCTATAAACACAGTGTTGCTATCAAAAATATCAAGTGATTTCTGAATAATTTGTTCTAAAGCCTTATGCAATGTATTTCATACCAGTCTGCTCATTCGTCTTAAACCTGAAATAAAGAAACCTGGTTTTATTCTACGTAATCTGGCTGATTATGATAGGAGAATAATTTCATTTTCAAGTGCTCTTCTGCAATGAAGAGGATGGAAGCTAAAAGATTGAGGAAATTTCTTTGCAGCCTTTAAGAGAGTCTAAAAGTTTATTTCTTCCCAGTTTTAGTCCCATTTTATGATATTTTTAAAAATCTTTTTTTATTCCCCTCATTAATCCTGGAATTTGGACAAGATTCTATACCAATTTCACCCACTGCAAGACGTTTCACATACCTGAGAGGAAGAGGGAATACCCGCCTTTCTCCTCCACATGCCTCCCTATAACTCCTTCATAATAAAGGTATTAATTGCAGCATCACCTGTTTAAGGCAGTAGCAAGACCTTACATTACACCAGACAGCACTGAGAGATAAAGCCTTAAAATCTATAGCATATGTAGTATTCCATCTCACCTGTATCAATGCAAAATCGTTAAGACTGAGAAACTTTAAGAAAAGATGCAGCTTTTCATCTTGAACTGAAGCATAACAAAATCTGTGACCCTCTTCTGGAATCTTTAAGCTGTGCAATTCCAAATAACAAGACAGCAGAATTGGAAACAGATTTCCCCAGTGCTAACAATCTCACCTTGCAGGAAACCTGAATTCTGTATAGCATAACTAAAAGTTCCTTCTCCTCACAGAGGGAAGGCATTCTGTTTACAGAACTCAGAGGAATGGACAAGAGAGGACATTTCAATTCTGCTCCCACACCCCTCCAAAGCATGACTTGAGTCCCAATGGAGGCTTTTTCTTAACCACCAAAGGTGTTCTAGATACCTCCTCCATCATCCTGGAGAAGCTCAAGCCTGCTCTACATACACAGCTTTCTGAAGAACAACCAGACCTGGAACTCACGTGAAGCACCTCCTTATCTCCTTACATTCAGGCTGGAACAGGTCAGCTTCAGGTGCTTCCTTCCTGTATTTGGGGTGCTGGCATTTGTTGCAGTGGGGTCAGTGGTGGAAGAGAGCTGGGGGCACTAGAATCCAGCCCTGAGCTATGGTCCACCCCCAGCTGAGCCCTGCAGCCAATTACTCAGCAGAGGGGAGGGCTCGGAAACACTGCCTCCCCAGGGGCTCCATCTGGCCAGGGCTTCATCAGCAAAGCCAAGCTCCAGGCTCAGCTCCTGCATGAGCTGCTGAAGTTCAAGGCAGGCTGCCTGTGATCCAGGGGGTCAGCAGCAAAGACAATTCCCTCTCTGGGACAACCTTAGAATGAGGATGTTGCAACATGCCATTATATAGACTCAATGTGCACCGAGATTTTGAAGTTTATTATGCTCAGGCATCACAGTGGATCTCGAAACTTTGCATAACAACTTTTTCCTCTGTATAGCTCATTGAGGAGAGAATTATACATCTACTTCGAACGCAGACATTTTTCCTCCCATGCATTTCATGAAGTCTGATTATGAATCAAGAAAGAAAACTCACATTTCTTATATGCACCAACATAAATAAATAAGCTTCAGAAGTTGCATTTTTCTCTGGTTACTAAGCAGTACTGAAAATTACAGACAAAGTAATGAAAAAATTACTGTTACAAGAAAATTAGCAGATTGGAAGCAACACATTCACCCAGTGACACTAAACTGCATGCAGCCAGAAATACAACAAAGCAGCAAAGATGTCAATTTTACTGACCTCTGATTGAAACAGTAAGAGTAATATATCTTAGCAATCCTCTTAGAAGCCAGTAAAAGGCACCACGGCTGCAGGCAGCCAATTCACCTGTCTGCAAAGCAGCACACTTTTCCCACATACTTAGTATTTATGAACTCAGAGCATTGCTCCTTAATACTGAAAGACCTCAGCAGAGCCACAAAAGCACCAAATGAGCATTCCAAACCACAGCAGTTTAAGCTCTTCTCACCTAATTTGTTTTGATTAAAATTTTCCATGTGTAACAGGGAAGAGTCAGTTCCATTAGGTTAGAAAGGAAATGGTCCTGGGTAAATCTGAAAGGAGCAGTCCCAGAACTGATTAGCAGGTACTTGGGTGCCTATTTCAGCTTCTATCTGCATAACTTAACAGTTTCCCAACTTTGTTAAACTCTCCTTCCTCCACCACAAGCAGAGCTTGAGGAGTATCTTCCATTAAGCTCATCTTGCTCCAGCTTAATTCAATCAAGCTCAAGCCCCAGACTACACCGATAGCAGACCCAGGAGCTGCTCTCTCACAGTCTCTTCTTGGTCTCCCTTCACACCCCGGCTGTCAAAGACACTTAATCACAATAAAAAGTCATCTGGAACAAAGTCTTCCCTTCTGTAATCCAGCAACACTGCAGGAAGTTGAAAGAGACGTTTAGCAAGATTTCCTGCGGTCGCCAATTTCTTCTAGCCCAGAGAGTATTGAGCACAGCACTGCCTGCACTCTCCATTCTATTACAAAAAACTAATCCCATCGCATGACCTGCAGCAATTCAGTTTAACAAATCCACAATTACAAATATTTTGGCAAAGTAAGCTTAGGTATTGTTTGCCTCTCGGCACAGCTCACAACCAGTTTGTGGCTTTATGATAAAAGTCATTAAATCCAATCTGAAAAGCAGAATTTACAGCTCACTTAGCAAGTCAGGCCCATAAATGGCTGCTTTCAATTACAGGGCATTTACATGCACAGTCATTAAAGCAGTGTTGAGTGCATTTGAAAAAATCTAGAATACTTTTATAATAATTAAAACTCTTTGCGCTGCCCTTTATAGAAAGAAAACTTGGGAGTTTTCTTCAGTCTCAACCAGAATTCACATTCTCTGTTAGCCAGAACTTACTACCAAGCCTGTTCTCCCAGTACGTTTGTGGGAAAGAGATTAGACAGATGGAGACAAGTTTTGTTTTTTAAATCTGCGCTCAGCAGCAGAGATTTCTGAGCCCCAATAAACTCAATTACATCAACCAGTGCTCAACACTTCCAAAAGATCAAGCGGAGCAGGAAGGTGGAGGAGCACGCAGCAGGGCCTTGCATTTAGAGATACATCACAAT
>PPHD01002205.1:27096-37295 GCA_002909625.1 Bambusicola thoracicus | reverse complement strand
AAGATAACAGTAACCAAACGAAAAGCCTGCAGCCTGTACAATCTTTATTTTCCATTGGGTTTTCAGTATATTCATTACTGGCACTGGACTTTTTTTAGTTTTCTCAGGTCTCTATTACTGTCCTAAAACAACTTGGAGATCATTATTAGAGATGCTTCTTACATATATATCTGCATGCCTTTAAAACATGAGACAGGCTATTCTGAGTGCATTTTGACATCTTTTATGTAACTGCAGTTAGTACAGGGTAAGTAAACTATATTTTCATAAAACATATGCCATTCAGCCTGAGGGGGGAAAAAAAGGAATGGCATAACCAGATTCATGATGCAAATTTTGTAAGATCTTAAAGGACTGTAGCATGTTATAATATGGATTCACTACATTTGTTATGAGAAGAGCTTGAATTGTCTGAAATGTGTATTAGTAAACATAATGGTTTATTCCAAAGGAGCCTCAGAACTTCCAAAAGGTAGTTTCACCGGTCTTTTCATTAGAAAGTGTTTTAATACTGTACTAAGTTGAAAGTGCAAAGTTAGATGATACGTACAGTAGTAATTGAAGTAATTATTTACTGAAGAAGCCACGTGAAATGTTATTTATGTAAGAAACAAAGCAGTGACATTTGAAATACATTGTATGTTCATCTCGACATAAAAAAATGAAAATCAATTGAACATACCACAGTTCTGAAGAAAAATACTTTTTCCAGTTGTGAAGCTTGTGCCTATGTTGGTCATATATAAAATCAGATTTATAAACGATGGTTCTTCCAAGTTGGAATACTTTCAAGTATGCATAATTTTATTTTGGATCAGTAGTTTTGTTGTGCTTGTAATAGGCTGAAGGTGCATGTGAAGCGTTAGTAAGTACAGTACAGCGTGTATCTCCATGAAATAATCCCAAAGTTGTAGTGACGTGTCATCTTTTGAAAAGTAATGAATACACACAGTTTAGGAAGCAGACAATAATCAACGTTAGTTAAACAACTGCTGTCCAGACAAAATTTTCTCTCTTGGCATGACAGCGTTAAATTCATAAACTTTTCCAGGCGTCACTAAAAAAATTTCAGATGCCAGTGTTTTCTAATTATTACAAACACACTGTGTTTGAGATATGCTCCCAGGAGACTAATGGCCAGGTGTGTTTAATTTCCTATTATGATGGCATCTGTCACTCTGAATGTCAAAAATATCTTATAAATGCCATAAGCAAAATCAGCATTATGTCGATCTTGATGTCAGTGACGTGACATGCTTATTTCTTTCATTTTAAGAACTTTTTTATGATTAAATGCCTCCCTTTTTTTAGTTCCAGTGTTAATTTTCTTTCATGCAAATGTGTTTCAATTCTATTTTCATAACTGGAAAGTGCTTACATCAGGATTGTCATTGCAGTATTTCAAGGGGGCTTGTAAGAAAGATGGAGAGAAACTTTTTACAAAGGCGTGTAGTGATAGGACAGGCAGTAATGGTTTTAAATTAAGAAATGGTAGATATAGATTTGTTATACGGAAGAAAAATTATTTTTTCATTGGCAGTGGTAAAATCCTGGAACAGGTTATTCAAAGAAGTTGTCTTTTGCTTTGGGAAATCTTTTGCTTAGGGAAATCATGAAAAATAGCGGTGTACTTATATATTGACTCCCTCCTCTCCAAAAGAGAACCACTGAGTATTTAGTACTTAATATGGTATCACCAACTGATTATAATTATAATGATTGTGTGCAGTTGCACTGGTGTAAGAGCTGGCCTTTAAGCCTTAAATAGCCAATGTCTGCTTATACACATCTGCTCATGATGGCACTGATAATTTTTGCAAATCGAGAAGCTCCATGGAATTTTCATACTAGTGCTACTGTGATGAACTGCAGCTCATTACTGTAAACTGATGGCAGCTGTTAATAGTATTACAGGCAGACACTTTTTATTTAAGGGAAACATTAGCCAGTAACTGGTAGATTTCTGACACAGTATTACATAAAGCTTCCTGTTAGGAAGGAGAGCAAAGAGAAATGGATTTGAACCCATTAGTATCAGAATTACGTGTCAAAAAGCTAGAGCAGAGTTCAATTTATTTCTGCAATAAAGTGTAAGCTAGAGATTGACTTGACAATTATTTTACCTTACATTGCTCTGGTTGTTCTGAGATGACTATTCCAACATCAAATCATCTTGTTTGGACATCTTTTACTAAATAACATGCTAGTCTAAATATGCATTATGTTATGTTGCAGCTAAAACTCAGAAGGCTTTTCAAGTAAAAATGAGTTTTTTATTACTGTTTTTACTAAAGAATGCATATACAGTGGAATGCATTCAGAATAGATTTAAAACAACTGTAAGTGTTTCTGTGAAATCTAGTGTTTGTTGCTTACTATAGTTCACACTGTCATTGAAAGGATAATCTTTCCAAAGCTTTTAGTAGATTGGTATAAGCAATACAAATAATCTGCCCCCAAACTTTTGTTTTCTCTAAGCCTGTTACTGTACAAGATTATTGCTTCTGTTTGCTATTTTCCCTAATAATTTTTCATTGTAAATGACAACAAACGAGCCACTTTCTCACTACAATTTTTAAACATGAGAAGAGCATTCTTATCAACATTCTTGTGTATTTTATATATTTAGCCTCTAACACTGAATTCTAACACTGAAAACCATGAGTTCAAACCCTTAAACGTACACATTATAAAGGGCTTTTCTTGGAATGATAAATCTGACTGTACTTCTCTTCCAATGAAGTGGTGATTCTCTACAGAATGCTTCTAGTTGTATAGAGTATTTTTTGTTTTGTGGAGGCTTGTTTAGTGTGCTCCTACTACTCTCTGAAAACTCATGTGAAGCTTCACACACAAGATTATTCTTTTCGTGCTCTGAGGTATGGTTTCTCCTTGCTGGATTTACACACTTTAGTGCACGACCATCAGAAGTGATGCAGAAAGTAGAATGTTGCTTACACTGCATCATCTTGTGTGTTTGTATTCTGTGCAGTCCTGTGGGCAAAACTAATCCCAACACTGGAGGACTACATAATATTGTGGGATTTGCGGTAGGATGTTTGCTCCTTAAAACTTGACACTGATGTTGAGTTTCATATGTTAGATTAGAGTTGCCTCAATAGCCAGATTAAACAGAATATCCTTCCGGCAGGTGTGTGGAATGGCAATTCCATGGATTTGGAGTAGCCAGGATTCAACTATAATAGCTGTTCCCTGTGGGTTGTGTTCTCCCTATGGCTGAAGAAGGAGAAAACAAATTTATGTGAGGCAGAGGTTAATACAGCTTCCTACCTAGGTAAATTGTTATTTTACATGAATTCTAGCTGTTTTTATCACAAAAGTAATTTGAGTAATATATATTTTATTGATTTAAAGTCTGCTAACTATAAAAGCCTACAGAAAGAGACTGTATGCATACAGGAAAAGAATATTTTGCCAAAACTATCTCATGCATAAATACAAATGAATATTTTAAATGTAAATGTTTGGCTAGATTATTCTTCAGAGATGCATATTGATTTTTGTTGTCACCCTTCAGTGAGATTTAGTGTAGATTACTAGGAAATCCTTTCCAAGCACATACTGGGGGGGGAAAAAAACAACGTTATTTCCTTGACAGTCAGTGAAAAGAGACAGTAAATGTTAACAAATTAACTGTGTTTACTCCATCATCCCTACTGGAAGTGTCTTTCAGCTTTTTAAAGAATTACTCATTTGATGCATATTGCATACAGGTCCGAACTGTGGTTGATGTGCTAGGAAGTAAGCTTTCCAATTCATAGCTCAGTGAAAACAAAGCTTTAATGTTCTAGATTTTTCTTTCTTGCTCTAGATGTAGAGTTGTGGCTCTCTCATTGTAGCGGTAGAAATAATGTAGAAGTTTGTAGTTCAGACTATTGTAACGTGCAATAGTTTCGATCGTGTGGTATTGAAGGTCAAATTCAGTACATAAGTATATTATATTCAATTCTCTAATAAGCCTGACATTCAGAAATTTTTGAGTGTTTCACTGAGTTTGATAATTATGGATTACAGTAATTTTACACTTCGATGGTTAAATACATATAATGTTGAAGAAATAAGATACTTTTTCCGTATTTTTTCTTTGTTGTTTAGAAGTTAAAAAATATATTCGAACAATTCAGTTGGTTGGAAGAGAAACCAATATTTTTCCCCCCACAGTTTTATGTAATTTTATATCTATCTATAAGACAGTATCAACTTTTTCAGTCACTTCTAGTTTTTGAGTACTTACTAGAAGATTTGAGACTGCAAAGTTCTATCCAAGTGATCTAAGAATATTTTCTCAAACTGCATCTGGCAATGCAGGGGTTTTCCCCCTGTAGTTCTGCCAAATTGGAAGTTTTAGATAAAGCCATTTGAATTAAAACAAAACTCAGGCAGTAGCAAGGTTAAAATTATATTAACTTAATATTATCTTTCAATTCTTATTTCTGCTGGTTATGGCTATTTGTGTAGTTGGATTATTTAGTTTGCAAGTAATCCAAAGAATTATATATAAGAAATGCAGTCATTCATATGTGAATGCAAGAGCTATAAATATATGATGCAACCAGGTACAAGCAGTATCCCATATCAGAAAATGAGTAAGAAAACAGCTATAATAAGCAAATACATTCTGTTGTAGGTCAGTCGTATTTTTATTGGTACTGATTGTGTGAGTAGAAATTAAAGTTATTTTAAATCTTACGTAGCGTTTTTGTCTTGACTGTACTGTTAGCTTTAAGTGTTGAATTACTTGATATTTATTACCAATAATAAAAAATCAATAAATATTATTGATAATAAATATCAAGAACATCTACAAATCCTAAAAAATCATATGACAGCAATGAAATGTAACAATTTTGGATTTCTTGACAGTACTATTTCTAACCTTCCTTCATTTTTGTGCAAATGGTTTCAAAACTATTAATGTCATGTCAATTAAGGGACTGTCAATGATGCAGGAGGTGACACTGCAACATTCCTGTACCTTACTGTATTGTAATAGGGTTAAATCAGATTTCCTATGCACCACATTGCTTATTCTATTGAATAACAAACATTCAGACTTGTTAGCAAAGTTCTTCTGGTATTTCAAAGGAACACTGATGCTTGTAGTTATATAGGGGTAGTTGTAAAGTTACAAATATTAAAATTAGACATTTATATGTTCTCAAAACATTTGGGAGCATTTGGAATTTGGCTTTTATTATGATCTCTCTCAGATGTACTTGAGGAAACAAAGCAGAAAGACTTCAGGAAAAATATTAGTCTTTGTGGTAGAACTGGCTTTATAAAAAGTCAACCAAGCAGAGGCATTTTAACATAATTTTCTCCTGACTTAAAACAATCTGAATTTTATCACTTTATCAAACTGCATTCCTTTCCATGAAGTATGTGCAGGAGATACTTCTGAATTTGCATTTTCATTAGATTTAGCATTCAGCACCTAATGCCATAAATTTGTTTTTGAAACTCTTTAATTCCCCTGAGTGTTCCAACATATTGAATGCTATTTGCTTTGTATTATGTTGGCAGCAAATCTGCAGTGAAAATGCTGTCAATATATATTCATAGCTAACATTGTTAACTAAAAGCAATATTGTTTTTCTATTGTAAGCTGTCACAAATGTTTGGCACCCTGTTGTGCAAGCCAAAAATGTGTCAAAGAAAGGAATGAACATTTCTGAAGAAAAGTGCAGTGATAGTGTCAAATTTTCTACATTAAAATACTTTGCTGTTTGTACAGACCTTTACATTACTATGAAACACAGTTTTTAAGAATTCTAAGGTTAGGATATTGTGAGAGCATGCATGCTGTTAGAGTTATGTGACATGATAGGAGCACAGTAAATGATACAGCTATTTCACTTTCCAATGCAATACCAATCGAGCTGTAAATTGTTCTATTAAACAGATTATTTTATTAAAGATGTACTATGTATGGAAAATGAATGAAGCTTTAAAAATACATTCAGGTATAGCTTTTTTTTTTTCCTAGATTAAGTGTACAATTAACTGCAGAGTTTATAAATATTTCCATAGGAGTTATCTTTATCTTTATGAAAGTTACACTGATTTGTTTATTTGAACTTTTTTTCCTCAAGCATTCATTCTCTTCTAAAGAAACTGGTCTATTTTTGTATCTGCATGCACCTCTTGCCTAGGAACATCTCAGAACAAAGCACTTCTGTGGGTAGCAATAGATATAAGAGTAAAAAGTGTCTGTCTACCACGCAAATAACTGCGGTAATGCTAATAAATAATAAATGCCCATAAGTTAAAATAAGACACATTGAAATCTTTTATGCTACTCTTGCAAATATTTTAAGCCAGAGTACTTTTGACCTAGGCAATGTAAATTAAACTTTTAAGTAAGATAGTAAAAGAATTTGCAATGAAGATGGCTTGCCATTAGGTATATTACAATTGTTATCAGTACAGAATTTGGCTAATAACAGGGAAGAACACTGTGAAAAATGAAAACTTCAGCCCTGTGTGCGTCTCTCACTGAAATATCAGAGCTTTACAAAGTTGCAGATTTTTCTAGTATTCTCATCTGTCAAAGGTAACTTCTCTTCCATATGTACTAAGGTGGAAAGGTTAATCCACATCTATTCTCAAAGAGTCTCATTTGTGATACCTTTCGTCAGTCCTAAGAAACCAGCGTCATTTTTGGAATTTACTGAATTATAAGGTGAAGTGTTTGGGAAATGTTTTTGAGAGAACCTTCACACACTGAATGCTCACTGTAGCGTTTAAAAAAATCCCTTATATATTCTAGTCTGCTGTTCAAGTACAATCCTTGGTAAGTCTGGTTGACCACTACTTTACACCCAGCAATATACTGGTAATACATACTAATGTGCATTGTCTTCTATAATATTGGCATGTATCCCAAGTGCACTGATTTAGCTACATGCTGCCAACAATAATTTAGTTATTCCTTTCAGCTGATTTTTTACCATTCTGCTTTATAGTAATCTCTCTGCTTTCTGTACTTATG
Source organism: Bambusicola thoracicus (assembly GCA_002909625.1). Taxonomy (NCBI): domain Eukaryota; kingdom Metazoa; phylum Chordata; class Aves; order Galliformes; family Phasianidae; genus Bambusicola; species Bambusicola thoracicus. Next base: position 30,283 of record PPHD01002205.1, on the reverse strand, counting down.
GAGTTTACCAGGGGAATTTGTACCACAAGTGATTTCACAAAGTCTCTGTTCTGGAATCACAATTTTCACACATTCTCTGAGAATGACAAAATAACAAGGGTTTCCAATGACTTCAGTGAGATTAACAAAATATAATCAGCATGTTGGAAAACTGGCCATTTTATTTGCTTGCACAATCTTCTGTACGTTCACTAATGTACTTTCAAGTATGATTGCAGGAAATTCAGAGCTTTCTGCAGTGATAATGGAACAATATGCGACAGTGGCATAATTGTGGTGTATGCAGCAAATATTTAAACATAAGGAGACATTTGAAGTAAATATCTTTAATGCTGTTTTTCTTTTTAGCCTTCAGTAAAGAAAGTTAGGAGAGACATTTTCTCAAACAGTTTAGAGCTCACCTTTCTGGGACCATGTTCCTATAATCATTTTGAGAAGACAATCACCCACCACCCATAACTTTAGTACTTCAAGAACATTCGCCAGTAGTCGCTTTTTCTGTTAGAAACTGTCTATACAAAAGATGCATTAACGTGAGGCGCACATGAGAGAAACAGCAGAACATAAAGGCACATACTGATGATACTTTAGAAAATGGGAGGTAGATTTTCTTTCAATCACTCAGTGCCTTGGTTTATCATGTCTAATGACTATGCTTGTGTACTATGTTAGTAAAGAGATTCTAACAGAAGCAGGCATTTCTGACTATCACATATTCTGTACAGTTTTAATTGGGTTACATCTTTTACCTGAGTTTCCCACTAATGTCCAAATTATTGACTACGTTGAAAAATAGTGTTTTGTATCTTAGAATTTGCTCTACCAAATAATGTTATTGTGCTCTTTGTACTTGTTATAGCTTCCATTGAAATGAATTGGAGCCATTACTTTTGGTGCAACCTACACAGATATTGTTCAGGACCATCTTCACCTTTTTACTTTTGTTTTGCTATTTTGTTAGATAAAAATTTGATGCTGCACCAAGAATGAAGATGTGTACAACAAGCTATTGCGCACAAGTCTATGTTTCTGTAGCTTGTCTGCATGCATTTCTTTAAATATTTGTTCTTTGTCTATTACCCTCGCATGAAAAAATACAAGTATTTCTATTTTATACTGTTCAGTTTAGCCTTTATAAATGATGAAGGCTTGTTGCTTGTGTCCCTTTGGAGAAGTGATGGCACAGAAATGAGCAAGACACTTTTAAACTTTTTCTAGTAGTTAGATTTATGCTTACCTGCTGAGGTATTTATATGAAGACTTCTCTGTGATGTGTTACCCTCTTTTTCTACTAGAAGAAATGACTCAGAATTCTCCCGTGGGTGACTATTGCTGCAGTGGAGCACTAAGGGTAAGAAATTAATAAAGTAAATAAGAAAGACAGTAAATATAGACCAAAGCATCCTCATTTACTGTTAGAAATCAGAGAGGAACAGTATTAAGGTACATAGATGAAACAAACCAGCACTTATCCACAGTGAAATCTATAAAATGTCTTCGATTGCTCAAGGGATCTTTAGATATAGCATTATTTTCTCTATCTTATGGATGACTTGACCACCTCCGCTATGAATTTTTCATGATTTTCCTGACCCAGCAGATCTTGCCTGTGGAGAGAGTAATACAGTATTGATTTGGGTGTTAGGTTTCTGCCTCTTTTTTTGCCACAACAGGATTTTTGTAGACTAGAAACCTCAATCCCTGATTACTCATTAGAGACTTGAACTACTTTTCTTAGATTTGGAATGTAAAAGGAGAATCGCTTAGTTATATTGTCATAGGTAGCCTTTGTAGTGGAATTTCATCTCATCTTGATAATTATTGTTGTTGTTGTTAAACTTTGCTAATTGAATCGGTACTACTAGGCCTTCAGATTGAAAACAATTAGTGTATTTGCAGCAGAATGATGCTGGTGATTGTGATTAGTTAGAAGCATACTGAAAAACAGTAGAATAAGTAGGGGTCTGGTCCTCCTGCGTTCATCCTGGCATTGATGCCTTAGTGACTTATTTTCTGTGCCTCTCAGGCATATTAGAACACTGAAAAGAGTCCATGATGTTGCGATTTCTCATTTAAACTGTTGTGTTTGTTTTTTTTAAATAAAAAATCCGTATCTTACATCCTCTGAAAACTTACTCTCAACATTGCCATGGAAACAAGATTTTTTTAAAAGGGACTTAACTGAAATTTAGCAGCAGTTTTTATTTCTTTGTGATTCATACTTCATAAAAATGCAAATGTCAGACTAATACATGTTCTACCTTAATATTTTATACCACCATTTAGCCTTAATTGGTCTAATGTTTTCCTTAAATTTTGAGCATCTTTGAATGATTTTGAAATTGTACTGTGGACCTATCAAGCTTTAAATTTTGACTGCGTGACACACATTTAAGTTATCGTCATAGAAGAAAATCAATCATTTCAACCTGTAATCACAGGCACAACAAAAGATTTAGAAGATCTAAAAAGCCTTTTGTCCTTCTGGGAAATTTCTTGTCCTTTGTAATCTTCATTTCTAGTGAAGTATCACACAGCAAAAAGCGTTATTTCTGTTTCTATGTTTTTTCACTTTATTCTCTCCTATAATGGATTATGGGATAAATTTCACTATTCTCTTAAATAAAGCTTTTATTCATAGATACCTTAAGAGGGGGTGTTTTGATTATCCAAAGTCACAGCTTGTACTTTGATATACACTTGTATCAACAGGTGTAAGTAGTATGCTACATAACCTGAACATTTTCATTAAAAATGAATATCAAGATTATTAGAGTGGGCAATCTGATTGATCGACTGAAATGCGGTGTTGATGTTGAAAGACAAGCCTGTGTGTCTTTGCTTTCAGTGTGCTCCACTGAAAGAGTACTAAAGTACAAACTGAATATGACTTTGAAATTGTTTAACTTTAGCTGGCTTAAAAAGATAGAAAGGGAGAAATGCATTATGTCAGAAGATACATGTAGCTGTATCTCATGTTCCTAAAGAAATATATTGTTGCCTTTGAGTAAGGTGTACATAATCCTTTAAAATAGTGCCACAAAAGTGTTTTGAAATTTAATCATTTTGAAAATTTAGCTATCAGATGTTTTACTGCAATGTCTTTTTTTAAATATAGAGGATTTTGGACTACTGTTAATGATTCTGCTTGTTTGCAAAAAGTTAGGAAGCCAGCTACTTTCCTTAC
>PPHD01002205.1:9044-26930 GCA_002909625.1 Bambusicola thoracicus | reverse complement strand
TTTTTTTTTTTTTTTTTTTTTTTGCTATTACAAACTTAAATATTTATAGGAATCTTATGCAATACGCTTTTTTTCAACACCATCATGGTATATTTAAATGATCACAATTTATGGAAGGTACTTACACGGTGTTGTAGCTATGCTAGTTCTTTGCTGGTGAAATAAGAATTGGTCCACTACTTCAGTAAGACAGCAATTTAAAGCCAGTGTCTTTTCTATGATGGTACACTCAGTTATGCAAACTTAGGAGATTGTATCACTAGAAATAGAAATTAAAAAATGGCATTCACCAATGCACTCACTCAGAAATTGCCAGTGCTTATAGCTTGAGCAGTACTTATGGACAATAGATGCTACAACATTGAACTGTAAATAAACTACACATCCTTTTTTCACTGTACTTTAACATGTTTTGAACACGTCAACCAAGTAGAAGATTCATATAAAATTATGTTTTACTGAAGAAAAGAGAAGTGTAGTCACATATAAAATGCTGAAATATATGAGTGTCTTCCTAATTGATGTGAATTTTATATTAAGAAAATAATTTACATCCTTTATCTTAGTTTAGATTTGCATTACACATACTCAAGATTTACAGACATTTGCATTTTTCTCTCTCTACAAACACCTTACTGGGATTATAAGGGTTATAGATGTATGCTGAATGATGAGAGTCAAACTGTATTTCAAGTTAAATTTTATGCTAATTTTCACTGAGATTAAGCAGCATTAAATATTTATAGTAACCTGCTGGGAAAGAGGTAAGTTTTCCCATCAGACAATGGTTGCATGAATTTGACCACTCAGTAGGGTCTGTGGAAAAATGTTTTAGATATATTTGTAATATTTAGTGCAAGCAAAAGATAAGTGCATTTATTCTGAAATTGTTCATAATTTAAATACATGAACACGTCAAATAGATGTATCATCACTGTCTATACTACAACTGCATTTAAAAGCGCAGAAACATGTTGGTCACGTTCCCAGGGCTGCCTACTCAGATTTAGATGAGTGTGTATAAAAGCTTTCTGTTGTAAACACAGCAAGTCCTACAGTCTGAGCAGTGTGTTTGCCCATTTTTACATGCTCAGCTTATGTATATCCTTTTTAGGATTAATGCTTGACACTCGAGCCTGGTTGGACTTAGCACAGTAAAAGATAAAATTCTTCAATATTCAGGGAAAAGTGTGCATTTGCAGGAATACTAGTAGAGAACCAAAATAAACATACTGAAAACTAATTTGACTTTTGTACTGAAACAAGCAGATAGTATTGTTCAGCAGTGTATCTACAGACACCGTTGCTAGCATATTAATATCACACCTAATTGACACCATTCCTTTGTATGCTTTGAGCGTGGTACTACTTGCAACATTCAGTTTTCTTCTTTAAGTCGTTGTTTTGGCAAAGTTGAGGCATGTTCTTCCATGTTCCTGTTTAACTTAAGATACGTATTGGCATACTTTTGTTTTGAATGTAATTGATGTGAATGTGTTTAACAGTCTTGAGTTCCTCATCTTGTAGTCTCTGAGTGAATTAATGAAGAATATGTATGTACCCATAAAAGAGTGAGTGATCAGAGTCAGTGTTATCACATATAAAACTGGAAAGGAACATAACTGTTTCACCTTCCTATTTCCTCATATCGTGTTTGGTTAGTTGTACATAATATATTAAACAGTTTCATTTTCACTTTGCTTCTTAAGAAGAACCTAAGGGGTAAAGAAAAGTTAATGACTAGATAGTGATTTCTTTCTGAAAGACTGAGTTACACTTCTAATTTTCACTTTGTGTAGCATCAGGGCAGAAAACACATTTCTGACAGGTTTTGGTAACTGCACGATATTCAGAAAAAAGTTCTCAACACAGTAAAACAGGTCATTTCGACTTCAGGTGCTGGTGTGATTCCTACATAAATTCATGGTATAATGGAACCGCTGTAAACAAAAGGATAGGCAAAGATGTCTCCAATCTGTGGAGTTCTTAAAAAAAATAAATAAAACAAACAGACACTGATGATAGCTACCATTTCTTTTAAAATATGTACTACTAAGTCAAAAATAGCATGGACGTTATCATAAAATTTACATTACCAATTCAGTGTTCTTTTTCTATTTTGATTCCAACTGTAAGGAAAACTAAATGCAGTTCAACAAGCATGTTGCTTGATATAATTGTTATTTTTGTAGGATTGTTTTCTTTGTCCCTAGAGAAATCCAGCATTATTGGGTTTGGGTATCCAGGCCTGTTTGAATAGGCTTATTGAGCGGTAAGCAGTTGCTTTGCCTCAATGAGGGATCCCACTTGCCAACAGCAGTATTGTATAGGAGAATAATTCTGCACTTCTTTGCAGTAATGTTGTGTCGCTGTGGAATAAAAAAAACCCCGAATTTATGTGATTGTAGACTGTTTTGATAGACATAAATAAAAAGAGCTGTAACTGTGGAGAAGAATGCCTTATCAATTCATACTAAGCTGATTTATGTTAAATGGAATGGTAAAAAGGAAGTGGTGCAGTGAAGATTTTGATTTTAAAAGTCTAAAATTTGAGAAAGTAGGGAAAGTAGGAATAGTGAGAACTTAGTGGTCAGTGGTTGGTCATCCTTTGACTGTTTTGCCTTCTGCTTCCCATACACAGTAGTAACACAATAATGGATGAGAAAGTAGCTTCTTACTTAGTTCAGCACTTTGTTCTATAAATGTTGAACCTGTGTCGATGAACGTCAGTGGGTGCCAATTTTCTGCGTGGAGGAATTCATTGCCATACCTTTGTTTCATATACATTTCCATGTCAGACTTTCCCTCTGCTGCTATCTGTCGCATGACAACAAAATGTAATGGAATGTTGTTGAGAACATTCAGTCTCTACTGTCATACCACCAACATCCGCCTCTAATGTCTAATGGTGACCAAACAGTGGATATAAGCACAGTGAAGTGGTGTGTTTCAGTAGTGGTGACAGTCATGTGAAAGACAAGCCATGTTCTGGATGGCCATGCACAACTGTCCCACCTAGAAATGAAGAGCGACTTGATCAGCTCATCTCCATTCATTTGCTTGTGGTGATGACTATGTTTAAAATAAGATTTTGTAGCTGAGAATTTGCTCTATCAAACAGTGCTGTTGTGCTCTTTGTATCTCTTGTAGTTAACATAGGAAGAAATAGTAGTCGTTACTTTCAGAATATCCTATGTATTCATATACATGCTGATAGCGTCAAATCATTTTAACATTTAGTTTTTAGTGAAAGTAGCAAATAAACTTACAAGGACTTGTATTTCTAAATGTTGCAGTAATTAAAGGCAGTACCACAATAATGAAAACAAGACATGTTGCACCAAAAAAAGGGGAAGACTATATCTGAAAACAATACATTTTATTTTGTAAGTGCCATAATAGTCACATGAATGTGCTAGTTCAAGTTTCTATGTGTGCTTTTAAAGGTTCACATAAAATAGTAGATGTAGATTTTTAGTTTCTTAAGCTAGTTTAGAGCACTAGAATTCTACTTGAAGGGAGAAGTGCAGAGTCAGGACTGTACAAAAAATTGTCTATGCCAGACCTGTACTTTAGTATGATCAATATATTCAATCTTCCATTAATATCAACTCTGGTCTGAATATTATGAGATCTAAATAAAATATTAATGCACGTAATTTGTGACCTCATATTTTCCTTGCGTAGCCCCAGAGCAATAAAGTATTGGTAGAAATAAAGCTGCAAACATGGCTGCTGCAGAAGTATAGTTTCAGATTTGTATTGAGCAGGAACTGTGTCAAATATGGGAAATCTGTGGGAACGTGTTTCTTTTCTCATAATACTAGGTTTTAGTTGACTGTGTGAATCCTGAGACCACACAAACACGTTATAACCAGTAACAGTTATTTACAATCTTCCACTACAATTCCTGGAAGTCTCACTTTTCAAACTGCAGTGCACTGCAGTCCAGTAATACCATTTTGTTTGTTCAGAATGGAGATCTGAGTAACTCTAAAAGGCTGAGCATAGTAGTATTATAACAATTACCGGCTTTTTCCATTTACTCGTTAGTCAGCTAGTCGGGGATTGATAGCTAAAAGATTTTAAAGTCAAGGATGAATATCGTATAAGATGCATGAATAGAAAATATAAGTAGATAATGAAGTACTTGTTTAGCAGCCTAATAATGCCAGTGAACAATTACATTTAATGACATACTTCAAAAAATTAAGATAGCACTGTATGAAAACTGGTCGGTCTTCCTGTCCTGCAATTGTGAAGTCTATATTACCTCAAGATAAATCAAAGAGTGTTAAAAGATAGAAAACTTGTGATTATGCTGCCTGATAACATAGTATAATGTCTTATATGTCTATATTCTGGGGTTGGGAAAAGGTCTGTCAAAAATGTGCTGAAGGGAAAAACCTTACTGCGCAAAATGGTTGGTTAAATTTCCTCCTGTTTTCTATATATGTTGTTATAGATGTGGCTATAATTTACTTAGCCTGTAAGATTTCTTAGAATAGCAATAACTAAAGATAGGAAAGAAATATTAGCTGTTTTTTTGAGAGCCAATGAAAATTACCACCTAATCAGAAGAGAAAAAACTCTAGTTCATGCATCAGCAAGTCTAAATTTGATGGTAACATTTAATATTCTTTACCACACTGAAACATTATGTATTTGTGGTTTCACCCACCCTGTCTTCTGAGACTGAATCTTTGTTTGGTAATAAAAATGTTCAGTGATATATTGATGATTGTTTTCCTAGGTTTTTTTACAGCTGTTAAATTTTTTTCTTTTTTTTCGTTACTCCCCTCCTTGGTGGTGGTCAGAAATTCCACAAATCTATGTTATAAAGGAAAACACTCATTATTTTAGCTTTACATTCAGTGGTAAAAAATAGATTTTCTTCAGTGATAAATTGTGCTGAGAAAATTTTAAATCTTTATTCTTCTTTATTTAAAATAGTTTATTTAATATTATATTTATTTAATGATGTAAATATGAAATGTATTTATTTTGTAACAGGAATCACAGGAATTTTCCTGGGCAACCTGTTCCAGTGGGTGGTAACCCTGTCTATGGCAGTAGGGTTCAAATTAGATGATATTTAACGTTTGTTTGAACTGAAGACATTCTTTCTATGGATTGCCTTATATTCATAGGATTTTCATAATCCTAGCCCTCAGCACTTTTGTTGTGAATGGCAGTTCTAGTTTTGCCTTATGAATGGTGAACAGAGTGCAAGATACCCCCTGTCAGAATTACAGACTTTCATTTAGATGTAAGGAATTTTTCATGAGTAGCGAAATAGATTTTTATTGTAGACTATCCTCATTCCAGGAAGCAAATTCTTATAATTACTGAATAGGTGATTTTCAGCACAAATCAAAATTTGGACCAATGAAATTTAATGCTGTAGTCGAACTTGTAAATAAAAATCTGATATTCATAATAAAAGTTAAAAGGCAAAGAATGTGCTAACACAAACAGTAGCATTTTTAATAGTAATGATCTGGAAGTAACAACTGAGGGACACTTCTTGTGAGAAAAGGAGATGGGAGCTGAGAATGCAAAGGAGGCAGGAGTGGATGTCTTGCAGGTGAGGGAAGCAGGGAAAGCCTTGGGATGGTAGCCAGGTTTAGCTAAGTATCCATATTGTCATACGTGTCAATGGTAACATGCCAATGTCAAGACAGGGGGTCAGAGTGAAGTGTCAAGCAGGGTATAGACTGTGTACACATACTGCTCATACAAAAGTCAGGGTTGGAGCATGAGCTTAAATGCAGCTCCCAGATGAACTGGCCTTGCTAGTGGGAGCTAAAAGCTTTCGCAGAAACTGAGGTGGATGTTTAGTAGCCTTCAGTAAAGGTTTACTCTTAATGAGCAAAGAATATTGGAAAAAAATAGAGGATAAACAGCAATTTTTTTTTTCCCTTTTCCCAACTTTGAAGAGCATTCAGAATCATGATAATAGGGACTGAGGAGTTGAGATTAATCACTGTTTGAAAGTTAATAGTCTTTGTAGCATCAGAACTTCTAATTTTTGTCTTCTCTTTTTACTGTTATGCATTGAAGAGCTTAAAAAAAAAAAAAAAGCAGAAAAGTAACCCTGTTATTGGGGAAATAAGGAAATGATTTCTGTCCTTTTAAAATGCCTGACTTTATTTCCTCTGTTTTAGATAAGCTGAAAAATGAAATTTGCAGAACCTCTGAAAGTCTCTATCAAGGCAGAATTGTATACTACTAAGATTTTAATTGCAACAAATAAATATACATGATAAAATTTATTATTTTTTTTGCCAAAAAATCCCAACTGTCTGGAAAGTACCAAAAAAATATGAAACAACGAAATCTGTGAATGTATTAATAGAACGAAGATAAGAGAATCACCTTGGTAAATATATCGTAAATGTTTATAAAGCAGGGGAGCAAAGATTAAGGAGGCTGTATATATGGCAGAAAGGAAATGTGAACCAGTATGCAACAGTGGTCAAGTCAACAATTGTACCTGGAACCGTTTTATTCCAGTTGTAATAATCAGACAAAAGTAGCAACAACAACAATAGCAAAAGTGGTTTAATAGCATAAATTATTCATACAAAATTTGATATAGGTGTAAAGCAACATATGTACTGTAGTATATAGAAATACGAAATATGAAAATAGAAAACATAATTTCTAGTATGTCAAATATAAAAAGTGAAACTACTGTAGAGAACAGGCTTAGAATGAAAAATTACTGAGTATACACAAATGAAAAATAATTACAACCAAGATGAAACTGATCAGTGAAGTACTGCCAAGTTTGGTGATAAGTATAATTTTATTTGACAATTTTCTAAATGATATGGAGGAGTAATAGACCTTGAATTACAGTCTTACACTGTACTAAACTAGAAAATGCTGTGTGTTAATGAGGACAATAATACTTCAACGGTACTGAAAGGTTTTAGAAATATAAATATATTTTATAAATATTATAAAGTCAAGGAGTTTGAAAATAGGAATCCCTTAAAAGAAAATTAAGCCGTAAACTATATGTTGGTCATATATCCAAAAATTGGAAAATGGAGATTTTACTAATCTAACTTGACTACTGTTGACTTGGATAGGGAAAATATATTGTTAAAAAGTCTTAGAAGAGAAGGGTATGTTATTTGGCAGGACTGCAATCCTTTCAAAACTCTTCATCCATTTAAATAAGCAATATTTCCTGAAATGTAAAAAATGTTTACTTTAGATCTCATTGTGTTTTATGAGGCATGTTAATAGAACACATTAGACGTTGCAGAGTAAATTTTTCTCCAAATTTGAGTGATTTTATTTACAAAAATATGTTTCCAGATAGTAATACTAGCTCATCTTTCTGGAGTGTTTCTGCACGTTCTGTAGAGATTTGTACCTTGATTAATTTTAAAATGAGCAAGTAATTCTGGGTAAACAGCACAAAGTTGTGAAGTGTGGGTATCTTTCTAAGATTCTCTCTGCAGACTACCACATTAAAAATAGACATGAACTTTATATCTGCAAATATATTGATATACTAAATTTTGCAGTGTACAGCCTGATTTTGGTTATGCAGACTTTTAAATAATAATGCATTCGTGCATGAACTTTTCAAATTTTTCTCTTAGAAGGATGGAGGGAGTAGGCAGATTACAGGATGGCATTATAGAATCCTGCAAGGCTATTGTGATGAGATATAAATTTGTTGGTTTTTTTTTTTTTTTTTTTTTTCATGAAATGAACTGGTGAGCTTGAATATCAGTCCTACGTTACAAAAGTAATCAACTAGGGAATATTTATTAGTTAAAATAAATTTAAAAGAAACATAGCTGAAAGCTGGAATAACATCAAATTGCATACTGCTCTTTAATATACTCAATTAAAATACAGTGCTACATTCTGTTGAACAAATATTATTAGCTTCCTTTATTATTCTGGACAAGCTTCTCTAAATGGATTATTTTAACAAAAAAATTTCTCATGCCTTTGTCTCTTATTTTCTTGCATTTTATTGCTTTTATATTTATTATGATTATCACTTGCAAAAGTGTTACATTTTTAAATTCAGCATGCATATTGCAGTGGTATTCCCACAACACAGGAATGTTAGGAAGTACTGATCCTTCAAACCACAATGTATGTGTGAGGCTCAAATATGAGAGATGTTAAATGTTATGTATAGTGCACCAGACAACCTCAGTCAAACTTCAGAGTCAGTTTTGAAACTGAAGTGTTTACTGTCTCGGTCTTGTAACTACTTGCTTTACCTTCTCACTTTACTTGTGGTCAGGCTTCTTTTTTGTCCATCTGTCATATGAAAAAAGTTGTAACTACTTTGTTTTGTACATTTGTTTTGTTTTTTTAGAGGGGCACTGCAGAAAAACGCTTTGTACAGTAATACAGAGCTCTGTTTGTTGTTCAGTAAACAAAAATTTCAGCCACAGGCAACCATTCAAACAAAGCGTGTAATTCACATCCCAGGTCTTTCTTTCAATAGAAATTCAGTGACAGAGTTTTCTCTGGCTTGTTTGAGGATATTTAAGTTTCCTTTTATTGGCATTAGGTAGAAATTCAGACCAAAAATTCAGTGGTTTCTTCATTGGAACATAGTTTGTATCTGCTTTTGATGTTCTTCAGCATTTTCATTAGTAGTTTTACCATAATTATATTGTGCCAATGAAATTTCAACAATAATATGAAGATGGGAAGCATTGTCATTAAAGATGAGGATCAGATTTGATAAAGATAGAGGATCATGTAAGATTTAAGCAGTTTAGTTGAAATAAGGTATGACAACATGCACTGAAAGATTTAGTGGTTAATAAAATAAAATTTTGTCATAAAATGGAAGCTGTTAATTGCTAAACGCAAAACATGAGAAATTGTTGTGTATATTAGCTGATTAGCTGTGTCTGTGAAGCATCAATAGTGTCATTATGAGAGGCATCAGCAAGACCTATTGTCTTCAATTCTGGTTGCTGTTGTTGAAAAGGAGTTCAAATATTAACCAGTCCAGAGAAAGGTTACTACAATTATAGATAAGTGCAGAGCTATCTTACAAGAGATGACCAACCCTTCCTTTACCTAATATCTGTTAATTGTGAAGAAATTGTCCCACTTGCTGAATAAGTTGTTTTAGCTGTTAATTATCTCCATTAACAGAATGTTGTTTCTTACTTGTGTATTTGTCTAGTTGCAGTTTCTAACCACTGGGTATCATTATGTCTTTTTCTGTTGGAGAAAATTGCTGTCTATAACTGTCTGGCATTTTCTACAGAACTTCAGCTGCAACACAGTCTGTTTTAATCAAAATTAAATTGTTTCCATCTCTTTTAATTCCTTTATCAACTGTTTTAGTTGTTTGAAGGAAGATGAGCTTGCTGCTTATAGTGTACTTTCACAATTCCAGATAAATTCCAGTCTCTAAATAAGAAATGTGGATGTACATGTGCATTTCTGTCTTTGGAAAATAGAAATGTTTACTTTCATGTAGTTGGATGTCTTTACTGACTCCTTAATCTTCCAGCAGCCAGCATGCATAGCCCTTATAACATTAAAAAAAAAAAAAATTCTCACGGCCTCAGAGTTTTGGACGATACTTATATGCAATGACCTTATACTTAAAGGAAGAAGGGGAAACACTTATATTACCATTTACATGTTAAGTATGTTTATGGATATCTATATTGTGTTTCCCACCAAATGGCACTAAAGTTATCATTGCTTAGTGAATTGGGATTTTAGAACTGCAAGGCTATTCATTCCAAAGCAGTTTTTGTGAATTCTTTTAAATGCCAGCTCATGTTGGTAAATCAGTGGATAATTCTTTAATTAGTAATGCCAGCAGGACTGCAGATGGAGACATTATTTGGTGAAGGTGCAAATGAAGTCAAGATTCTAATCTCTAGTGTACATTAAATCTTCTGGGATGCTTTTCATAGATAAGTGTTGGCTATATATATTCACTAGATTACATTTTGGTCTTTGTTTCTTATCTTCTTATTTCCATCTTACTGTGGTTAGGTAACATAAGTTGTATTTCATCTGCAAACTATACGTTCGTAATGGTGTATAAAGACAATTTTAATGTTAAACTCAAAATATATATCAGCCAAACAGACTTATGAAACAATTGGAGCTTAATTTTCTGAAGCTTAATTAGGTTTCTGTGTTTTACGGTCTACCGTTACAATCTGTAATATTTTCCTAGAGTCAGATGATAGTTTTGAACAGGACAATGGAAGATGAAAAAATTAAATCATTTCTTTCTAATTCTCTCACAGTTTTTGTCCGAGTAAAGCTGATATATTCAAAATGCAAAGTTGCAGAATTTTGTTTCTAAAACAGCTGGAAAAATAAGAAAAAAACGCAATTTTCAACAAAAAACAGTGTTCTCTTTTCATATTGTCATTTAATACAAAGTATACTCAGTATACAGTGAAAGAGCAGAAAATTTACTCTTTGAATAGGTTTTATTTCATTCCTTTAACTTCATTAGCAACAAATTCTTTTAAAATTTTAGTGTAGTCTCTGGGGATTACCACAGCACCTTTTCACTCAGTAACAGAAAGTCTCCCATGTAAATACAGTAATTACAAATTCCAGGGCTGTGTCACCAGCAGAGGCCGGTCTCCAAGACTGGTGTATAGCTGGTACATATACTTAAAACAATGAGGAAGTGTGTATTAAATAATTTTGGATTGAAATATGTGCTGTAAGAATTACTAGCAGACCAAAAGCTATTTCTGTTTATTTATACATACCAGTCACAAAAATGTCATCTGTAGAAAGGCAGGAGGTTGATAAAATTGCTACCTCAATTACAAACAGGCATATGTATGGAAGTAGAAATAGAGCCTTCTTTCATAACTTCACTAAATGTGTTCAGCACTGAAGCTGAAAACACTTTAGTTAACAGAAACAGCAGGTCGCAAGTTCTATTCTGTTTAGGGTGGTGTCTGTTAGAAGTCATAGATATAAAGCCAATGCCAGGCTATCTAGCATTTGTAGGACAGAAAATTCCATAATTCAGGAGTTCAGGATGTTTTTTCTTCTTTCTTTCCTTCCCCCATGTCTTCCCGCCTTTCTTCCTTGTTGCCTGCCTTCCTGCTTCCTTCCTTGTTTTCCTTTTCCTCTTTTTCCCTTTCTCTTTCTCTTCCTCTTTCCTTCTTTTCCTTTCTTTCTTCTCCTTTTCTTGTTTGTTTTTTTTTTTCCCATATATTTTAATCTGTCTGTTGTCTTGTCCTATTTCCAAGGACATTTGATTCCAAAGATAAATTTAAACAAACACCGAAGAGAGTTAACAGTATTTATTGACTTCTGCCTTCCAGGAAGTCTTATGGTTATGTGAATTTACTTCCAAAATGTCTAGGTGATCAGGCTTAATCATCATTAGATAACAGAAAATTTAGAATTGCTGAAAACTTGGTCCTTCTACATATCTGGAAATAAAGTGTGCAAGGAAATATTTTAAAACCATATGTCTCCTATGACATATGGAGTTATTCAGTATTTTTGTAATTACACCAAGAAAATATTTTCATTTTTTATAGTCAAGATTGGACATTACGTACAATTCAATAGCATAGGTCAACATAATGGGTTGCTTCTGAAGAAGTTGTTTCTTTTTATTACTTGAATTATTTAAACTTCTTTTTTCTCCCAGCCTAGCTGTTGTAATTGTGGGTGCCTCTTCCTTGGAGCTTTTCTAGTCAGGTTGGATGGGATCTTGTGCAAAATGACTTGGTGTGAGGCATCCTTGCCATAGTCAGAGAGGTTAGAAATAGATGGTCTTTAACAGTCCCTTCCTACTCAAAGCATTCTATGATTCTGTAGTTCTGTCACCTGGAGTAACGCAGATGTTACTGCATAGTAATTCTGAGTTGAGGACAACCAGAGCCATCCATAACTGACAGAAAAAAATTAAGGAAATCATAACTAGTGAACCTCTCAGATGTTTTGTTTGAAACATCAGAAAATGACTTTTTAAAATTTCTTCAGGTAGTACTTTACTGACAATATAGTCATAAGACTGAAGATTACATATACTTGTCATAATGAATTTGTTAAAGGAAAGGAGAAATACATATTACTCCAAATTAAGTATTTCTGATATACACTGGAAACGTGTTTTCTCTTTAAATAATCCTTTTTTTATTTATTAGTTTGCTCTTTTCTCTTTACAGTTGATTCTGTTTCATTTTCATTTTTCCTTCTCCAAGCACAGCTGAGCTCTTTTACCTTTCTGACCTGGTCTAACTACTGTGTCCTGGTCTATTTACCAGTTAAGTAAAACTCAAGGGTATTTGAATTCAATTTGGGTCCATCTTTATTTCAACAACAATGTTGCTAAGTTAATATCATTATAGATTGCTATGATACTGAATAAGGACACAATATAGCTGATAAATGTGGTTGGTTTTTTTTGTGTGTGTGTGTGGCCAAAGTAACTTGTGCATAGTTATGATTGATGTTCAAAGATAGTACCGACATACTGTAAATTCCAAACACTGTTTCATATTCTACAAAATGCTCTTTCAACTGTTCTTTTTCAAAGTTGATTCCCTGTAAGAAAAGTTTTGTGTTGTTGTTTTTTTTTTTAATGATTCATTTAAGCTTGACACATCTTAGTGAATGCTGAAACACTGGGGACAATATTTTTCCCCATTTGCTTTCTTACCAGGCAACAGCTTGTCTCTTAAGAGGAAAGATTCCCCACAGTAAGAGCAATGTGGTTCTTTCTTTTTAATAAAAGAGAGATAATATTAGAATGCTTTTTAAGTTTTTCTTACAGTAAAGACATAGATGGCTTAACTTTACTCTTTGTATAAAACAATTCTGAAGTGAAGCAACTGTGAAATCCAACAGAAGCTGAGGTATAAATTCAACAGCAAAGTCTGTATAGTTTCAAAAAAGAATATTTTGTAAGTTTTATGGATAGAGAAGAAACAGTGAATGCTCTTTAATCCTGATTTATCCAGCCTCTTGTCTCTTTTATTACTAATATTATTAGTAACAAAATGAGGAAGTGAGATCTAGATGAAATTATGTTATGAGTGATAGGGTATTGCTTTGAAATCTATCTAGAGGGTGGTTTTTAATGGTTCACAGTCAAAACTGAAGAGAGTATCGAGTGGGACTCTGTTGTGTTCTGTTGCTTCTGTTAGAATTCCTCATTAGACTTTGATGATAGAATTAAACTTTTAGTTAACAACAGCATTCCGGAAAAGATAATTAGTATACTGAGATACAAAAATTGAATTCAAAATAATCTGACAGCTGGAGAGGAGAAACAGCATCCTTCAGTGTAGAAGCAGAATCATAACCTACAAAGCATATGGAGTAAATTTTTTAACTGCATAGCATGAGAAAGGCCAAAGGGTATCTAATTTTGCATACTTGCCTTGAAGGACACTGTGGACTGACTGAACATAGCTGAAAGAAAGCAGAGACTGATCAGAAATTGTTATTGAAATAGTGACTTACGGACTTAACCTGAGAATTCAAGAGTTACTAGCTGAAGGTGTCTAACTGCGAAGGAAGTGAGCCACTTGCCTGGGGAAATTATGGGGTGTCCATCATTATGTATCCTTAACATAGATTAAACAAAAAGTTGCGTACAGTGGCAAAGATAGACCTGCTGCTTCTGTGTGATAGAGGGATGCAGCAAACGACATCTGAAATCATTTGCTTTAGAACAATGCTTATTTTCTTGGTAAATCAAACTTTAATTCATGTTATATTCATGCTAGCAGGAAAACAGCAGAATCTTGATTTACATCTTGATTACCTCCTTTACCTTCTCATTACCTAGGGGAAATTAAGTAGTTTGCATTAAAATTGGCTTGCATAAAGAACAATGTAAAATATTCACTATGAAATATGTACAAACTGCATAGTGCAACCATTTTTGCATTCAAATTAGCAGTTTCACACACTCCTGTTGACAAATGATAATCATAGGGATTTGTATGTAAACCTTAATTCACATATGGAAGCCTGATTTATACAAGTAGCTGAATAAAACTACTTGCTTTTATGATAACAAATAAGTTTCAGAATTAAGATATTAATTGTTCTGGGGTCAGTCCTGTGAAGTTGCAAACTGGGGCCCACACTTAAGTTATCTGTGTCCAGCATCAGTGAAAGTCTCCTTGTGTTGCAAATGAGGAGTATATTCTACTGGATGCTTTACTGTACGAAGGCCTGAATATGCATCATCCTGCTTTGCTGAGTCTTATTTAATCAAAAGATTCCTTTGATATGTTCTAAAGTGGAAAATCATTAGGTGTGTTACAACTTGGTATCAAGCATGTAAATACCTTGAAAAAGTGGTATGGGCCCATAACATTATTCTGTAGAGAGAAGTTGGAAATAAGGAAGTTCTCTGCCCAGATTATATCTTCACTATATATCCATGGGTTATCAACACTGTTAACTCAGCTTCATCTGTTAGAAAAGACAAAAGTACGTCATATATTTAAAATAATACATATTTGTGTAAAATACTACATGAAATATTGATATCGTTATTAATATTTCTTACCTTTTATTACTATTTCTAATTAGTTTGATTTCCCCAAAACAAACATCTCCTGTTTAGAATACACTTAAATTCTGTATTTTGTGTGAAATATAGTAACTTAATGAAAGTCAGCTGAAAAAATATTTGTATTTGTTGCATATAGGGTAAAAACCAAAGATCTAAATTAAGTCTGTTGGCAGAAAGATAAAGTTTGTGTACATACATGTATATCTATTGATTTAAATGCGTCTTGCTGCCAAGGCATTACAAATGGGACTGTCAGTATAGCAGCAGAGTACATCAGCAGTATCAGTGCGGGAGACTTGGACAAAATTCTTAATGGACAAATCTTATTTAAGAGCTAATGTAACTCACTTTTCTTTTACTCTTAAATAAGAAAAACTACAATTTTGAGGTAAATATGATATTTTTAACTGTCACTAAAAATGAATCCAATTTGGGGAGTACTCTATCTTGAGTAAGTATGTTGCTATTCCATACTGCTTTCTTCAAAATGTCTTTTGGGGGGAATCTTTGCCAAATGGATGTGTTCTACTTATATTAAAGTCGATGAGAAATGTTCTTGTCTAGATTATAATCTGTGCCTTTGCTCCTTTGGTCTCTGTTTCTTATGCTAATTTATTTCTCTCTGCTTTCAGCACTCATCTTTCTTCAATCAGTCCTTCTAGCTTCAATCCAACTCTTTCCCTTCACTTTAAATCTTCATTGTTGTCTCTTCTTTTCCACTGCTATCAGGTCATACAGCTTTTTATGTTGCAGTGACATAAGATCTAATTGCTTTCTATTTAAAAGAAAAAGGGAAAAAGAAAAAAAAATGAATCAAACTCCACTAGCCATATATATTTTTTTTCTTTTAAACAGAAATTGTTGTGTTTTTAGCCATACAGTAAACATAGTTTTCTTAGGCATTATGTTAAGTACTCAGGGCTGCACCTGAACTATTTTTGTGAACCGGGTTTTGATCTTCAGATTTTTTCATTTAAAAATGGGGTTTTATTCTCAGTTCATGAGATGGGAAGTGTTAAACTACACTTGTCCTTGATTCAGTTTGCTGCTTCTTCATGGTCCAAATTGCCCTTCATGCAGAGCTGAGCTTGTAATATGTACTCTGGATGCTGAGTAAATGCTTTTGCTGGCTGTCCCTGGCTAACTTACTCAGCCAGTCTGAGTCACCTTCAAAGCATCAAGATTATGTGTACATGCACTGCAATAAATAACCACCTGCACTGAGGTAATGCAAATTGAATTTGTTGAAATATGGCCTATTATATTAAAATTTATGTTTCTATTATAATTTTTATTGTATGAAACAAATTTGTCCTGTATAAAATTACTGAGGAATAAGACCTGTATCTACACATAGGAAAGCTTATCTTTTCTTGTGAACTATTTAATAATAGAAGATATGTGCATGGCAAGAATCTAAGTGACTTTTTTATTTTTTGCATCCTCTTAAAAAATTCATAGCTGGATTTTGTCATTCTTAAAACAGGTCAAATGACTTAGTCACAAAGTACTCATGTATGTACTCTGAATGTATATGATCAGAGAGTTGGTTTCTTTTTGTACTTGAACCAGTTATTTTCTAAATAATGTCAATAGATCAGAAATAGACCTAAAACATACTCATTAAAGGAACTTCAATACAAAACTCGCTGTAGGGTTTTTTAATTCTGAATCTGTAGAAAAGATAGATATGTTGAGAAAAGGGGGATTTTGTATTACATTTTTCAGAAGCTGATGTACCTCTAGCTTTTACTGGACTAAAACAAGTTACTTAGTGAACCATGTAATTTTTCTGAATGAGAGAAATAAACATTAAAGACGAAAATTTGAAATCTATTGGTAAATATGCAAGTACTACATCAGCCTTATTTCAGGTTAATTCAGCTTTATTGAATTCATATCACCATCCCTAAAAGCTGCCTCTGCTGTTCAAAGTAATATCCAGTATATCTCAATTAACAACGTTTTAACCTTTCATCCAAGTTGGCAAACAAAATGAAGCTACATCATTTCACTATAAAAAAAATGGAAATAAAAGCCTAAGAACAAAAAGAGAAGTTAAAAGTATTTTTATTTCTGATCATTGAAAAATTATAAGCAGAACAGACAAAATAACTTTAAACCATGAACATTCCTAAGTCTGACAGTATAGGTAGTATTTTTGTTTGGTTTTAGATATTTGAACTAGATGTACAAAAACTGCAAAAGTTTAAAAAGGGTTGGTATAGCACTAGGCCATACCTGGTTCTAGGTTCTGTAGCCTGCTTAGGCCCAGTAGAGAAACATTACATCTGAAGAGGATGTATCTGCCTATTCCAGCAGACAAATGGGAATCTTAATTGAGTCTATTCTGGCAGCCTTCTGTGGGTTATTTTACATTAATAGTCTGTGCTTGCTGGCCACTGCAAGGAATTATAATCTAAGCATTTATTGCTATAATTGTGATGGTATTTTTCAATTTATTTAAAATTCAAATTCAAACTGAATTTGTTTAGTTTGTGAAATGCATCTTTCTGCTAGCATAGTTCATAGAAAACTAGGGCTAAGTATAACAATTGCCACTCATACTTTTGGTCTTTTAGTTGTAGATTTTAATCATTGGGATGGGAATTGGACCTAGCTCTTTGGAATTCAACTCTTTTATTTTCTATATTTTGTGAGCTAATCAGTTTAATACCGAGGTGTTATTTTTTTATTAATTGCTCTTGGCTTGTGTTAAACCTTATTAGCTATATGTGGCATTATTTTTTTTTATGCCATGTAAAGGCTTTGTGCTTTTTTATTTTTTTGTAAGTAAAGAAATCTTTGAGGTTCCAATAGCATGTCTCTCAAATGCATATTGCTGTGAATTTAAACTGCTTTATTTTTCAATTTTTTTGTCAAATGTAACCCCAGTACTGAGTTTTTAGTGCTTCATGTTCTCAAAATACGTTATACATCATATAGGATGGGTGATGTTTCTGAGTTGGTGTTGCTATTAATACCTTCACTCCTAAATTCCAAATTTTGTTTCAGTTTTTTTTTTTCTGGTGCAATCTGAATATGACGCTTTTTCTCCTTTACTCACTAATAGAAATGGTGGCTGTCATGAATGGAAGGACCATATGCTGCTTTGAAAAAGCAGCAGGGGCCATAGAGGCAGTTTATAAATGATCTGAGTAAGAAATGAACAGAGACCAATTAAGCTAGTTAGGAGGACAAAGGTTTTGGGAAGCGAGTATACTAAATTTGATTCCCTTCAAAAATAAAGATAGAACTAAAAATTACTAAAAAAATGTTTCTATCTTTTCCCTAATAATTCCTTCATTGAGTAAAGTACGGTTTTGTTTCTTCTTCTTCTT
>PPHD01002204.1:0-37298 GCA_002909625.1 Bambusicola thoracicus | reverse complement strand
ATATATAAAATAATTAAAAACATGGCTCTAAACACTGGGTTTAATGAAATCCTCCCCTCCTGGCAGGCCCAGGCAAGCTGTAAACAAGCTTAAACCTAGTGGACAGAGGCCCTTCAGAAGAAGGAAAGTTGAAAGCATTTTTGTTGTACTTGTGGGGTGAGGGGAAGAGACACAGGACTCAAGATTGTGTTCTGCTGGGAAGCATGACGACATCCACAGAAGGAACACTCAAAGCCTTCTGGCCTAAATTATCTGCTAACGTAAATAATCAAATTCCAGGGACCACACTGCTCTGGCGCCACTGGAGCAAGGGGCGGCCCCGCGCTGCAGCAGGTGGCAGCCTGCCTGCCCTGCTCCCCGCCCTGCTCCTGATGCTCTCCGAGGAAGCCAGCATCACTCTCGGTACTGTGGGAAGTTTTTAATGGCTCACTCCAGGCAAGGCCTCTCAAATGTTTATATTAATGCACGTTGGACAGCCACTCATTGGGTCTCAGCTGGAAAGCAGTCCAAGCAGCTGAGAAACATCTGGTTGCTAACCCCGGACAAGGCACAATCTGGTAGCCCAGGGATTTAAGAGGTCTCTTCGGAGAGAAAGAAGTTTGGCAAATATCTTACTGAGATCTCTGTTCTTCCACAGTTGTTTCTCAAGTCTCAGTCGCTGCTGCAGTGTCAGACAGTCGCTCTTCACCAAGTCCCTATTTACACAGCATCCAAGCCTCAATGATTACAAAAAGCTGTAATTAAGCATTACTCCCAGTTTCCAGGAACACTTCTGAAGGTGTGGGACTGTGTGCGTGTCTCCCTGACACATGCTCCCCCCCTGCTCCATGGAGAGAAAACAGCTGCTTGTCCATTCACAACCGTGCTGCTCTCCCAGCATGCTCACACCGGTGCTGCCAGCCCTGCCTGCCCCTGGCCCATCCAGCCCCAGCACTCACACTGCACAGACACGGACATGCGAGAACCTTCCCTGGAGTCCTCCACCTTGAGGCCACAAACCTCCCTTCTCTGCAGATCTGCAGACCAGGATCACACAGACCTATAAAAAGAGCAGGGACAAGGGAAAAGGGACTCATTCTGATAAATATGGCTCAGAATTTTGCTTCTTTTCTCTTTCTAGAATTCTTGGTTTTCATTTCCCTCAAAAGCAATTTCAGCTTTGGCTATTCTAAGATTGCCTTCGACGAGTGGAGAGCACGTGGGACAAGACAACACAGATGAATAAACGTTCAGCAACCGAGTCAGGAAGGGACTTTTAGGCAGATCATTTGACATTTATTCTCCCTTTTTACTACCCATAATATACCACAAGGCTTTCTAGACATCCCAGGGCAAAGCCACCAACAACCCAGCTTGAGAGGCAGAAAATTAGGACAGAACCCACATTTCTGAAAACCCTTTGTAGGCTTTATTGAAAAAGAGATAAGGATGAAAAAGGCGACAAGATGTTTGACAGATATAAAATGATGAGAAACCACCTTATCTCCTTATCTTCCACTTTGTCTTCTGCTCTTTCTTTTCTGGTGTCTGTTGTTGTTGTTTTCTTGGCTTGTTTTTGTCGCAACAAACAAGGGAGACACTGGGAAAATATAAAGGCATAAACACCAAGGACATGGCACTGTGAGAGGAGGGCTGAGAAGAAGATACTCAGTAGAGGCCACAGAAGTCTCCCTCCCAGCACGCTTGCTCTGGTCCAGCAAAGCACTTAAGCATGCACCTCATACACATTGGACTTCATGAGGCTCTTCACAAGCTTGAAAGTTAAGCAGCTTTGGCAATTTGCTACAGCAAGACCAGAGAAACTGATAAACTATTAACAAAACTGACTCTTGGTCAACAGCAAGGTTAGCTTGCCTTTGAAGAGCATCTTAGCCAAAGATTCATGCAATGTGTCAGTTTCCACTCACTTAGGAAAACTCTAAGCCACCAGAGAAGGTTCCTTACATTCAAATTAACACGTTAAAAAGATTATATACTAAGAATATCATCATCAAGCTTTCTTCAACTCATTTCAGCTCAAGGTAGAGCTTGAAGCAGACACATGTTTACAGGTACACGCAGAACTGGAACTTCTTTGTTTCAGTGTAAGCCAATGCCAGCTTAAAATAAAGCAGTGAATTCACTGTGCTGTTCCTTGATGTACGAAGCACTGTCCTGAGGATGAAGCACAACCTCAAGTGCCCAGCGGCCAAGTACCACAAATACAAGGTGAGCCACACACAGCACCAGAGCTCTGGGCAAGACGCTACAAAGGCTGATATTTGGAGGAGCAGAGCACATCTGAACACTCCTTACATCATCAGGAATACCTGAAAAAGTCTCTGGCTTTGCTTTTCTTTTTAAAACTGGCATAACAGCATTGCTCCTCTACATCACATTTGCCCGGTGTTTCCAGAGGGAGCTCTGTATCACATTGCCAAGCACCACTGAGATAAAATGTTGGGGCTCATTCCTGGCCAGGCCGTGTGCCCAAGAATTAGGGGCATGGCCGCATCCAGCTCCGCTCTCGCCTGCTGCCCCTCGTTCCAGTCCAAACCCAGGCTAACGCTCAGCCATTTGCTTCATGCATAGCAGCTGATGGCATCTCCTGGCTTAAAAGTTATTCCACTAACTTTGATGGAAGAAACTTAAAATCTAAATCTTAAGCACTAGGTTAAAAGGTTAAAAGGACAGAAATAGCATATTTAAGCATATGCTCTCCATATAAATACACAGAGCTTAATTACATCAGAGCAAGAAGCAAATAAGCTGCCTTTACTAGCAACTCAAATCTCACTACACTGGTGGCATTCCCCTAACGCCGGCAGAGTAAAAAAAAAAAAAATCGCGTTCCACGGTCTTTTAAATCAGAAATTGATTCAGGATCAACGGGAAAAGAGGTCCCCGGGCAAGGAGCGGAGCTCCCCCTCCGCACGCGGCGCTGCGCGGCGCTATGGCTCCCCCTGCCGGCCGAGCTGGCACCGCGCACAGTCGGAGCACTGCGGGGCCGCGGGCGGCGCCGGCGCGTCCTCCGCAGCGCAGCCCCGGGTGAGTCCCGAGGGGGCGGGCAGCGGGACGCTGCTCTGCACCGCCTCCCCCCCGAGCGGCCACCTCCAGCACGAGCCCCCAGGCGCAGCATCTATTTCGCGGCCATAGGAGTATTTATCATCTCTCACACCTTTACTTCAAGAGACACCGGATCGGAGCGCAAACCAAGGTCAGCAGGGTCAGCTGAGCACCCTGCCCCGCACTGCCAGAGGAGGAATACACGCAGGATGACGCACGTTCACTGCCCACCTCCATGTCTGCAGCACGAACAAGCCCCGGGGAACGTGCTGGCAGGGATGATCGGTCTCTACCACCACGGAGCTTTGAGGTCACACACGTCTGACAGCCACAGCACTTGGATTCAATGGCATCTGAGTCTTAGTGTGCTGTTTTTCCATGCTGCTCATACTTAGCGTGGAATCCCAGTGCACGGAGCACCAAAGTGTTCCAGTGCTCCTACGTAAGACAATGAACAGTGAATCACTTTCTTTTTTTAAAGCATGCCCCAACACTGTATCCCAAGGACTACGGCTTGCACAGACCCCAGCAGAGCGTGGCTCAGGTCAAAGCAGAAGACATCAACCTGTGCAACTTGCAATGCAAATCTGACTATTTTGGAGTTTTCAATCCAGTACTTGCAGTCTGAAGGCATGGGAAGCACCAAACATGCACCAACCACACCCTCCTGAGCAGCACATGGACATTCTCCCAGGAGCTCAGTAAAACAGAGCCATTCAAGAACCACTCTGCAATGACCAAGCGTTTTCCCGGTTCCCATTGAACACCTTCAGATACAGAGCTGCTTCAAACACAGACAACGCTGACACAGTGTTTGTCTCCCTGTCTTCACAGACGCCCTCTGAGCTATGACCAGCAAAGACGAGAGGACAGCAGAAGTTTCACACGTGCAGCTCATTCTCTTTTCTGACCGCACACCCAGAAATTTGCGTTTCATCCCAATACTGAAGTGAATGCATGACTGGGACCTTCCGGCAATCTTCGTTAGTGGAGGCACTTTGCACCCAAAATAGCCCAAATGGTGCAGGTCCATCTTTATCCAGATTTACAGAGGTCTGTTTTTCACAGGTCACCACTTGAGAAGAACCAGGTAAAATCTCAGGCTGTGAAGATCTTCGTTAACTTGATTTGATTTCCTCAGGATTACAGCACAGGTCAGGCAGCGCTCCTCAGCACCGCTGGAATTGCCAACTGACAGTTCTACGCAGGTCTGTCTGAGGGCTAAATTAAAACTAAAGCTTCTCCTTGGCACAACAGCAGCAGCAGCAGCTGGATAAAGACAATTGCCTTTCACCACCAGTTTCCATGCTGTTAACTAAGTGCGATCTGTAGGAAGATACTTCCGACAAATCAAAAATTCCATAGGGGATCAAAATCTACACATAAATACAATTAAAGCCTTCTAATATTAATGCACACTTTTTATTATATTAAAATCAGGCAATGGTCTGATACAATAAAAAGGCTGCTTATGGAATACTGTTATGTTAAACCTTAATTACAGAGGATGTTAAATCCTTACAACTAATATTTTCCTCAAAAGAGTTAATGGAAACATTGTTGTTCATTGACTTGATAGCTGCTGCTTTAAAATGTATTTTTCTTTTTTCTTTTTTTCTTTTTCTTTTTTTTTCTTTTTTTACACAAACACTTGATCATTTCATAAAATTTCAGACACACTAGGTTGGTTGCATGTAAGCTTGCATCCACATCGCAGTTAGTGGTCCAAGAGTAAAACAGAAAAGGCAGCGATTTGCCAGGATGCAAAGCCAATACCAGTCCTTACTCTGCTGTATGCACCACTTCCCCAGATCTTCACCGAGGGGTTTTCTCTTCCAAGACTCAGAGAATCCTAATGGAATCTACGCTGACTCGATTTGTCTGTCAGACCTTCAGAAGGGCCAACCTGAGTGCTGCACTCAGTTAATCAACGTTCCTGGGTCATTCCAAAGCACCAAAAATACAGCTACTGGAACTGGAGTGTGTGTTTAAAACCTATGTGCAGAGCTTCCCATTGCAGTCTGGCAGCAGCAGATTTTGGCCATCCTGGTAAATTACTGCTCTTTTCACCATGTCAAAAGCCTATCTAGCAACATCAGCCACGGCCAGCTTGGTGGTGTGGCAGCAATGCCAGAGGGACAAGGAAAATCCACGTTTGGGAGCAGAACAGATAGTCTTGATTCCCAGGCTGGTGAAGACTAAATTTGTTGCAAAACCAAAACAATAAGCAGGAGGGAATAGGTCAAGTTATTGCCCCAGTGCTTACCCCTGCCATCCAGAGGTGAGAAGAGACAGAGAGAGGGGCAAAAAGAAAGCAGCATCCCCACTAAAAAGAGGGGAAGAGGGAAGAGATTAAAAGAAACCTGAATCCCTCACTCAATGCTCACGTTACTGGTGAGGGAAATCAGGAAGAGAAATACAATCTATGCCTTGGCCAGAGGAAAGGAGGAAAGCCTGCCCCAGATTACCAGGGCATTAAAAAAATTAAAACCAAAAATGACCACAGTCACATTCAGCCTTTACTAGAGATAGCACAAAGGGAGGGATGACGGAGGTTAGCACACATCCCCATTAGTAGTCCATAAAGCCCAGTGTCATACTGGAAGCAAAAACCTTTGTGTCTATTCTAATAAACAGCCCTGAGCTTCAACTCTATTGCAAAAGACAGAAAAAGGAAATAAACAACAAAACAACCCAGGCCAGACACACAGCAAGGTGATTGTGGGATGTATGCTTCACAGTTAAGTTAGATGTGCCACACTGGTCTTGACAGTAATAAATTTAAATTGACTTTTCCTGATACCAGAAGTTCAGCTATGTGGACAGTGGTTACACAACAGGATTATTTGTTATAGCACAACTTATATTTCAAATGAAAAAATTAGTATCATTTACAGTATCTCAAGAAAAATCTTCTTTGAATGGGAACTTTCTTTCCAGTATTTTGAGGTCTACAAGATGCATCTAGAAAATTTACTACTGTGGAAAATGAAGACAGCTTAAATTGAATAAAGGGGCATGATTATTTTTTTAATTAATTGCTGTAACATTGTCCTTCAGGTGGCTGAGGAAGTTTCATATTTTCTTTAGACATCATTAGACGCCGAAGCTCTTGCAGAACAACTTTGATACTAAAAGAATTCTGCCATTTTGCTAGGACTGATATGGCTCTGGGGTCCACCTAGAACAGACAAGAATACCATTTCTGTCACAATCAGTACTATCAATACAGATAACTCCCACACACACCCACCAGCCGAAGATCTTTTAAGAAGTCTGAGTGGAAGAAACCAAAGAATGCAAAAGCAAGCAAGTGGCCTTCCTGAAAGCATAATGAATCCATGCATAACTATTTGCAAGCTGCAAATGTACAGGAAAAGTACATTTTGATTCCAGAATTCTCTCAGTCTGTACAGTTCCCTTCTACTCCCCTCTTTCCTTCCACTCTAAGAAATGGTACGAGCAAACAGAAAGTATTAAAGCAAACTGCAAATAGAAAGCATTCATTTGAAGCTGCGCAGGAAAGCCATATAAAATAATTAAAAAAACCAAAAACTTACCACTCCATTAGAACTATTTACTCCATTCATATTAATTTTTGTTACAAATCTTACAAATGGAGGTGCTTCTGGATACTTAGGCCCACATTCTATTTTAAGGCTGTATATTCTGTTTTCATAAATTGTCTGGGGGAAAAAAAAAGCAGGGAGGGGGAACAATTATATCAGGCAGTTCAACAATCACTTGGTTAAAACAGTGGTTATTTCAGGGACCCAAGCCACTAAACAGAAGGACAGTCACTTGCATACTGTGCTGGCTCCCTCTGTTTTGGGTTCATTTTATAATATTTGGAGCACTAAATGCTGCTCTTCTGCTTATTAAATTCTGCTATTTTTTTAAGCACACGTTGAATTTTCACACAGCGAATGAAGTTGGCATTGCTTCCTGTTCACTACCTGAAATGATTTTTCTTATCACCATATAGTTTAGATATCTACTTTTCAATCAGTCTTTACAAATCGGTTCTGTTTTTATCAATTCACTAATCATAGACATGATCTTGAAATCAAAACTATGGCTTTAGTGTAGAGAGCCATCTGAAGTTGGCCAGTCCTAAAGCTGCACGTAAATACTTTCTTTGGTCAGTGGTCAACCCAAGACATGAGCTCTCTGAAAGGTGAATGCTCCAAAATCTAGTATATTTCAAAGTACATGGATTGCTCTGAAAGTAATGCCTCCAATTTATTTCCATGGAATCTACAACAGGTACACAGAGCACAGTAACATTATTTGATAGAGCACATTCTCAGCTATAAAACACTGTTTTTCAACACAGTCCCCATCACTAGCTGATTCGTGCAGATGAGCTGATCAAGACACTCTTCATTTTGTTGTATGACAGCTGTGCAAGGCCATCTGGAACATGGCTTGTCCTTCACATTGCTGTTGGCAGTAATGAAAGGCACCACCATGACTGTGCCAGCATCCACTGGTTGGTTTCCACATACATTCAGCAATCATTGATGAATGTCAATGGGTGCCATTTTTTCTGCGTGGGGGAATTTGATTTCATCCCTTCGCTCCATACACACTTCCATGTCAGACAACACTCTGTCAGACTGCCCCTCTGCTGCCAGCTGTCACACAGCAACAAAATGTAACGGGACAGTGGTGGGAAGGTTCAACCCCTACTGCCACACCACCAACATCTGCCTCTGACATCATGGGCCAACATCACAACCTGGGAGGCATTACTTTCAGAGCAGCCCTTGTACATCCTGATCCCAAATAGCATCAGCATTGTCCCAGAGACTGGGGGACAGTCACCTCGCTTAGCCTGGACTGTCTCAGTCTCCTGACAGAACCAAGTGAGCTCTGTGCACAGAGCAATTAACACACTGAAGTTTGCAGGTTTTTATGGTCCTAGCGTATAACCACATCACATTAAGACTAGTGAACAGGAAATCTTCACCATGCACAGGTCTACAGCCAGTATAAAATAGGTGCAGATAAAGTCAAAGTTCTGACAGCACCACTGTTATTGAATAGCTTGTATAAGCAAGAGGAATGACTGGTTGCAAAACCATCTGCACCAAGCCTGGGAAGGAGCAGTATGCTTCCATGTATGGTAGCAGGGACACTCTGGAGCAGCAGTGTGGACCCAGCTCAGCACAACAGTTCATTTTTCCCTACAAAATGCCCAGTGTCAGATTCCTCCACCTGCCACAAGCATGACTGTTTTCTACCCAGAAGAAAACAGGATTTTTTTTTTTTTTTCAAAGCCAATATTTCTCACATTCTATTAAAAAAAAATGGTAGTAACAGGACTGCATAAAACTCCTCACAAATAAGAATGTCTGAAAGTTTCCAGAATCTCCCTTACTGCAGTCTGTGGCTTTCAAACAATTACCTCAACTCAAGAATAGTAAAATAATAATAATAATCTGTATTCATAAGTGTGTCAGAAAGACAATAGGGGCACAAGCTGAATAATTCTTCTGTGATAGTCTTCTAGCCTTGGTTAGCAGTATGATGTGAGCTACAGATTTCTATCATTGCTGACAAGTCAACATATGCCTATTTGCACACTTCAGTTTCTATTTAAATTTCCAAATTAGATTTCAAGGTTGTTTCAATTTTGCATAATGTGTAGGTGCACAGTGAGCCTTCCTCACAATCCTAACGTAGGCTCATTAAAGCTCTCCTAATGTTCTAAAATCAAATGTCCATTTAGCATATCATAAACAAATGAAATGATCATATATGGGTAGATGTTAGCAATGGCAAAAAAGAACACTTCTGGACAAGATAGAAAATACTGCATGTGTAAAGTGTTATTAATTCCTGTACGTCATCATCTTGAGTCAGAAAAGGTAACTGACAAAACGGAAACACATCAGGCGTTAGCATGATTGATGGATTGTAAAGGTTTCCATATTGATAGCACTGGAATTTTTGAGAAGTGATACTGAAGCCAGACACAGTGGACAACACAGGCTAGTGCAGGAAGGAGAATTACCTACCTGCACTTCATGGCAGAGATAGCAAGGAAACCAAACACAGCAAAACTGGGGGCAACAGACACCTCCTGTTTTTAGAATACATGCATACATATAATGCACAATCAAGCCCTAACATTTACTGCCACAGACCCTCAGTTGAGTAAGGTTCTGGGAGGGAAAGGAGACAGAGAATAAACAGCAGTACTATCAAAAAGATTATGATTGCATTACAAGAAGCTACTTTGGGAGAGAACATTCAAAAAATAACTGAATTCATTAAAATTCAAGTTTCCTGAGTTAGCTGAAACTATAAAAGAGCATGTCAGTATTTCTGCAATCAAAAACAAACGCGTAAACTCAAGAGGACACAGCAGAAAGACCAGCAGTACTGACAGGACATCCACATTTTATCTAGATCGGCTCCATATGTAATATCACTAGCTGAAGGACTTTAAACCTTACTGTATTCAAGAGCAGAGGATACTAGAATCCTGGAATCTCAAAAGTTAGGTCTTAATGAATCTGTAAATACAAAGCAGACATGTGACAGAACTAACCAGAGATGGCTACCAAAAGTATTCCAGATCATAAGCAAAAAGACATAGAGTTACATGAAACCCGTTAGTGTACATAAGTTGATCTTCTAACGTAAGTCACTTACTGAAGAGTTCTGCCACTCATTTGTGTTTTGTTTGTTTTTTATTTCAGTGCTTAGATTAAGAGAAGGAAGAAAGGAAGAAAAAAAGAAGTAACACTGGTATTTTAATATTTCAGTGAATGCTTACTCTTGGAGGCCCAATAATCATTCCTGTCCATCTTGTGAGTGTCATATCTTCATCATCTTCAAGGCCCCAACTAACTGTTCCATCACCTACTCCTTTTTGACCTTCTTCAAGTTCTTCCAACAGACGAAAATTACGAGGAACTTTTACTCCTAAAAAACAATCAGAACAATATTTTAAATAAAAACTTAAGAATACCACCATTTCTCTACAGCGTACAGATAGCCTTGTATTTAGCATGGAGTTTTCAAAGTGATACCAAATATGCCAAAAGTCTGATAGGCCAGATGTTACAGCAGGCAGCAAAATGAAAGCAAAGCTCTCCATCCACTCGGAGACACAAACAGTATTATGGAGCTCTATTAGCACTTGTTTCAATGATCTATAGCATGAAAATGTACCAGATTCTACAAAATAAGCAGAGTCAAGTCCCTCATGGTGTCAAGTCAAATATCACTACAACCAACTAGAACACTTTCACAATGTTAATAGGTTAATCTCATGTTCAGTGGGCTTTGTCAGTAGCAATGCTGTCCTTAGTACCTCTGACCCAGTATCACCACAGAATTTCAGCACTTCCGAACTGCTAGCACACTATTCCTCAAAACATATATGGTAAAACAGGGAAATTTTCTTATCCCCACTACGTTAATGAAAAACAATGGCACAAGGGCTCAGCAAGACACTCGCAGTTACAATGCTGCATCTGTGTTGAAGGACCTTGATCCCACACCACATGGGACTTCATTATTTGTTCCTCCTTGGGGTGCTCATACCTCAGCCATCACAAACAGACGCACACTCCAGGCCGCTGCTTCTACCTCAGATACACAGGCAGAGCACATGTCTTTCCAGTGGAAACCAAATTATTGCCAGGATACATTCGATGGACTTATTTTCACCTGACGTACAAAAAGTTTGGGATCTGGATTATTTTTTCACCTCAATAATCCAAAATGAACTATGCACCAAAGTGTAATACTGGAAAATCCTAGTGAATGCTCTTCATCATCACTGATGCACCATGGCAGCAAAAGAATGAGCAACTCGCCTTGAAGCATCCAAAGTGAACCCAGTGGACCTTTCCTAACACATCACCTCATCCAGCATTCACAGCATGTTGCATGCAGAGGATGTTTGAAAGAAACCAAGACAGAGCTCTGAGAACCATCTCCAGAGCTCCCTGAAAACATGGGCAGCAATAGGCAGAAGGCCTAAAGCTTTGTAAAATGCAGCGGCACTTAAAGTCTGGTGGCTCTGGTGTTCTTAAAATCCCTTCGAAGTATATTAGTGACCTACAGAAACTAAATGTCAAAGTCACTCTTGCTCCAGAATTATAGTTGCCAGAATTTCATTCACTACAAAAAAAAGCAGATTACTGAAGGAATTAGTTTGTTGACCAGTTTGGTACCACATCTCCAATAATCGAGTTCCAGAATATTATGGGTAAATGGGATTTAGCGACACAGCTGTAGTGAGGACACAGAGAGGAGCCCAGAGTCAGCTGAGAGGCATCCACCGGTCACACCAGAGCAGCACCAAATGCAGGAGGGGCTGCAAGGCACAGTACAGTGCAGCTCCACACTAGATCATGCTGTGACTGTGACTGCTGAGCAACACAAACCTTTGGCTGTGAAAGGAAATGAGTCAGTGTGGCTGTGAAGCCATCACCATGAGGCAGATCCCAAACCCCGAGCAGGAATAGGATCTCTTGGAGATGGCTGCCAGCTCCCTAGCACAAAACCTCCAAATTATCATGCAGCCTGTGGGCCTTCAGCATGGGAAGGTCCAAGTGTGCTCCTCACAACTGGGCTAGGCAGAGCAGGCATCTCATGCCAATTGGAATCCATGGGGACAGATGTCATCACCAACTGCACATGCTGCTGCTCCGCAGGACCTTCAGTGAGCACATCATGCCACCAACCACATTTCCCTGGGCAACACCATGGCGATGTCCAGCAAATGTGATCTGAGCCTCTCTCTGTCAGTGCCTGCTAATACTCCCTCATATTCACCAGTGGTGTGAAGGAAACTTACTGAAGCTGAGTGAGACCAAAATCACAACCAAGAAGGAATCAGTACCCTGGTGGCAGCAGCGCATGCTTTAAAGAAAGCAGACGCAGGCCATACATTAAAGAAGAAAATCACAAATACTGCCTGCCTGCCCCTTCTCTGAGCACCAAGCACTCTGCTCAATGAAAGAGGCAGGAATCCTGCACGAAAAAAAAATTAGGTGATCATGTTATTAAAAACTCCATCATCTGGTGAGGCAGCTTTACTGCTTCGCACAGCTAGGTGTGGCTTTGCAATGTCATAGGGAGAGAAGGCAGCTTGACCTTAGGGCTCCCCCAGGGCATGGCTGCTCAAATGCAGCACATTCTGATTCTGCCTGAATCACAGCCACCCAATGCAAATAGCATTTCTGAGGTCTCTGACAGGTCCAAGGTCTGCACAGCGCTCACTGCTCGCATCTCACGCTGGCTCCTCTTACATGGAAAAAGTGAACAAAAATGGTTATTAGTTCCACAGCAACTGCTTTCCAGTGAGCACTGCAGGAGCACTAGTTTATTTCCAAATGACCTGTCCGTATGCAAAGCAGAGGAATGGGTCAGATGCAGGCTGCTGGTCAGCCCAGGAGGACGCACAAAGCTGAAGGCAATGGCCTGGGACACGCAGAGGCAGCTGCCGCAACCTGCTGATCTACAGCACCTGGGCAGGACTTTCACTGCTGGCTGTATGCAAACATACCATCGTGCTTTTGTCCAGCAGAATTCCTGGAAAGCAATCTGAACTGCTCTATGCACCCACACTGTTTGTCAGGCAGAGCAGGCCGTGGCAGGGGATGCCCTGCTCCACCCCATCACCTCCCACAGTGTTCCACAGTGCACAGGTGGCAGAAGAGAGCGTGATGGACTCCTACCCCCTTCTCTACTCCTGCTGCTCGATGCTGTATGGTATGGAATATCCCCTTGGCAGGAATAAGTCAGCTGTCCTAATTCTGTTCCCTCCCAGCTCCTTGGGGCCTTGGCTCTGTACAGCACTGCTTAGCAGCAACTATCAACATCACTGTGCTATCAACGTATTTCTTCTCCTAGAACCAAAACATAGCATCATACCCAACATTCTGGAGGGAACAATTCTGTCCCAGCTGAAACTAAGACAACTTGCCAGCAGCTCTTAAAAGAATTGCTGCAGTTTTATTTACACTTTCATGGATAACAGGAAACCCCAAATTCTACCCTTTCAAGGCAATTTTAATTTTCTGTACCAGTTCCTCACCTACACTAATTCAAAGGAACAGAAATCCATTAACTTTAACTGCTTTTGTTGCTCACATACATTAAAACTCTTTCTGCTGTTTACTTTTGTGCATTTGCTATTCAGCCTTCAATGCACCTCTTCCAATGTAATCCTCACCTCTCTGCAAACTGCAGCTATCTGGAAATTTGACAGCTTATCCTTACAGTACTACCAGTGTAAAAAATAAATAAATTGTTCCTTGTCAAAAAAGGTATATAAAGCTTTTGAAGTGATGTAATATTTAAAACAGCAAAAGGCTTTCAGCAACTGTCACAGAAACTTTCAAGATTTCCTCCATCTTCTTTACAGACACCTCCTCCTTCACACTGCAGACAGGTACTGAAATAGCTTGCAAGTTTGGAATAACTTCTTGAGCGCTTGAAATAATTCAGTGTACTCAGTTGTGCAGAAGCTAGAGTCTGACTTTGTCCTTCACTGCTGGAAGCACATTACTTAAAGAGAGGGCTTTAGAATGCCTGAGGTAGGCTGGCGTCAGCACAGGGCTGAAGCCGAGCAGCTTGCCAATAGCAGGAAGGTGGGACAAATTTCATCATTTGTATCAGACCTGAAAAGCAAAAGGTTACCAGCTCAGTTAGAAAGTGCACTAGAGAAGTCATCCTAAAGTCATCCTGCAGCTGGGAACGCTGCCAGAGCACCCTGCCCTGCTGAAGACATGCTGACACCTCAGCATACCTCACCAGACTCATCAGCTACATGGTTAATTAATTATTTTATTTTAATATCCTAATGAATTATTTTACGTTTTCAGCCAGAATCTCATTCTTCCAATACATAATATAGGCATACCATTGCATACAAAAAGATTCAGCTGTCTTATTGTAAGATTTCAGAATTATTTACCTTTATTTCCCACTCTATCCTTGCATGACACAAAGAGGCTCTCTCTGCCACCAACTTCTTCAGCAACTGCTACTTCAAGTACTCTTATATTCCATCTTATTTAAGAATGCACAATCTACCTTTTCAGTTTCCTTTTCATTTCTTTCTCCTTCCCACAGGTATTTTACTGACAGACTTAGAAGGCACTCCGTGGCTGGCAATACTTATTTGGCATAACACTGAGTATTGTGTGCAGTATACATACAAAGGCTCCCATACCCTTCAGTAAACAGTTTCTTCTGCATTCTAATGGCTGTTCTGCTTTTCACTAGCATATCAGAGTTAGCGGGGATTTTATGGGTCCCCCAACAATTACCAAGAGAAGTTTTTAATACACCATACCAAAACCAGTATGTCCTTTTCTTTCTTAACAATATTAACCACATAGATTACCACTATCACACCCATTCACTGAATAATTTGTCTATCCTTCCGAGGTTCTCCACATTCCTCTGACTTTAAATAACTTATATCTGGGCAAATTGTGTTACCACTCTGTTCCTTTGGGCTGTTGGTAAACATAGTGTCTACCGCAGCCCTGCAACTGATCTATATGAGAATGGTGAGTGAAATGAGGTCATTACGCCTTTTCTCACGATAGAAGTTGGAAAAACAAGATTTCATAGGCCAACATGGCCAGACTCTGACCCCTTATAATAACTGTCTTCCCACTAGGGCATGGCAACACTGGAGCAGGAGCGAGCTGTGGCAGAACACCCACAAGTACCCACCTGCAGCAGCTCTAGGGGCTCGGCTGCACTGTGCCCACTCCATGAGCCAGCAGAGCCCCTAGAACATGTGCAGCATGCAGCCTGAGAGACAGGCAGGCACTTACTGCTTGGGTGCTGTGGTCTACTGTGAAACCTTATCAGGATGACTAAAGCCAACTCTTTATTCATATGTTAACTGTGAGGAAAAGAGAAAGGAGAAAAATTACTGTTGGCAATGCAGAACTCTATATAAACGATACTGGTGAGCCTTACATCTTCACATTTTTTTTTTCCCTTTTAATTATTCTTAGTGGCTTATGAAGTAAAAAGACAAGGTTTACAAGCTTAATTCCCAGGATCGGCCCTGACCTTTTTTCTTTAAATTTGTAGTGCCATAATCTGTCATTCCTTCCTCTGGGCCAGTAGCTGCTTTCAAAGAATGACTGAATACGTTTCATCCTCAATCTCTACTTAAGCTCTTTCATTTAACTATAAACTTATGATATCAAACACCTCAAGTGCTTTGTAAGTAAATATTAATGCATTTAGATGCCACGAAACAAGTGTTAGCAAAACCTGTTCTGCAAATGAGTGAAGACATCGTGATGCTTGCATGCAGCCCCACAGTGAATCAGGCACAGTGCAGAACAAGGTGTCACTTCCTGGCTCTCTGTTACTAATGCCTTCAGCACATTGGTGAGGAGGAATCATGACTTGCATTGTAGTGCCACTACTGCTGCCAGGAACTGGACACTACATTGCTCTCTTTTTCAAAAAGGACAATCTCCAGCCATACTTTACTGGTGCATTTAAACAAAGCAGGTTGTGGTAGGTATGGCAGTCTGGGATTCACAGCTGGACAAAGCTCCCAGGCCCACATCAGTGCAAACCACTGGTCTGTATGCAAAACTTCCTCAGTCCTAACCATGGGGCTTATGCAGAAGTTCAGTGTTTCAGCAACGTATATATATATATTTTTTTGACACATACTGCTTTGCACTATTTCCTCTTGCCAGCAGCATTCAAACAAACAGGTCCACAAGAGCAGCCAAATGCAGTGCTTGTCTGATGCTCATGTTGTAGAGGCAAGGCGCTGAGCCTTGCTTGACATCTCCCTGGCTTTGTACTGCTTCCAACACTGAAGGCCAGGAACAGTTCAGGAGGATGTGACATAACACAGCAATAAAAAGGCACAGTGCGGCTGATGGACAGTGGCTACCAACATACAGCTCATCCCAAAAGCACAGAGGAGCTGTGCAGGACTGGCTCCATACTGAGTTGCTGCAGTTTGGATCTCCATCTCTCCTCCCCTCTCCATGACCACCCAGGCAATAACTCATGAAGCTGCACTGGCTTAAAAGCAACAAGCATTGCTCTTCCAGACACATACGAAGTGAAAAGTCAGCAGACTGACAGGATTATAGGAGCAAAAAATTGAGATAATGTGGTAGTGGAAACGTGCACTGTCCATGGGCTTTAACCAGGTGCTCCACACCGCAGTCACCTGCTTCCAAACACAGAACCCTATTATGGATGTGGTCACTAGGAATTAACTGCACAGAGACATTTATTCTTGAGGGCTGGAAAGCCACCAGCAGAAACCTATCTGTAAGGAAAGTACCTCTAGATATTTCCGCTGTACCTCATGGTGCAGCCCTGAGACGATCCCACATTTATTACCAGAGGATGCGACCCGAGCACGGCACTGCTAGAGCATATTGGACACTGTTTACGAGAGCAGATGGGTGTGATTGGCAAACAGGAATGAAACTGTATTATTAGGTCTGCAGAGGCTGGCCAGAAAGGATCAGCAAGAAAAGATACACTGAGGTCCGGTTACTGCCATTTAGTTTAACGCGTTTAACTATGCATAGCAGGTGCAGAACGAGGCAGAAAATCAGCATTCAACTTCCTGAGCCCCTTCGGAAGCGGCACCTTCGGGCCTCGACCCCCCGACAGCCGCCGCCCACCGCCGAGAGCGCCGCATTCCGCCTGCAGCCCCGGAGCGCTGCGGCGGGGCCGAAACTCACTGCGGGCGGGGGGCGGCCGGGAGCGGCCTGGGCTCGGCGGGGCCTCCGCGAGGGGCGATTCCGCGGCTCCCTCCACCGAGTCACGCCCGGCCGCAACCCTCAGCCCCCGGCCCACCCAGCCGGGCCTCCGCAGCCACCGCGCCGCGCCCCTCGGCCCAGCCCCCGCTGCCGCCCCCTTCCTCCCTTCCCCTCGCCGCAGCCCTGGCCCCTCCGTCGGCCGCCTTCCGGCTCGGCCCCGCCGCCTGCTGCCCCGCGGATAGGGGCGGCCCGACCCGGCCCCGCCGCCCGCTCACCCGCACCCGTGGTGGCCGCCATCTTGCGCCGCTGCCGTTGGAGCCCCACCCCCTGCCGCCGCGTCGACGCAACGCGGGAAGTGAGGCCTCGCGGTGCGGGCGGGCGCGCTAAAGGCGAGGCAGCGGCGGAGGAGAGCTTTGTGGTGCACGCGGGAAGCCTCCCAGGCTTCGTCGCGCGGGCGGGCATACACGAGTTTAGCCGCGTTTTCTGTTCCGCGGGGGGTGGGGTGGCCGAGCTGTTTGCGCATCCCCTAGGTCGGCAGCCGGCTTGTCTCGGGGAAAGCAGAGCCCTAGCTCCTCCAGGGATGCCTGAAGCACAGACACACTTTCAGGCATTTAACATCCTGCAAAACTCCAATGCAATTAGTAACTGCCAAACCACGTTCATTACAGCCAGAACACAAGCAGCATTTAGCTCCAAATGCTCTTAAATTATCCACAGTCACTTGGTAATAGTCTGGCGTTGTTTATGTATTTGCTTCCAAAACGTCTTCCCATTACATTTTCAGCTAAGGAAAATATCAGAGTGGTGTAACACAGTCATTTCATTTGCTGCCATTCTCATTGCTGTGAAACACCGACAGCAACCTGGGCTGCACAAGCAGACAGCGCTGTGCTGCTGTGCGTGCTCCATGCAGATGTTGTAGTGACAACAGCTGAGGTGAGCAGGCAGCAACATGCAGCACTCGAACACATGGTCTGGGCCCTCACTTCTGCAGCAGGAAAGACAGCACAGATGAGTGTCCCCACTGTGCTCCTTAAGGTTGGGACTATCCAGATATGGAATCTGGAAAAGGCATGGCCAGATGAGACGCAACAGCAGGAGGACCTACACTGCTGTGCTTCATCAGTACCATTTTTCCTTGCCTCTCTCTAGTCAGTACAATAAGAAACAAAACAAAACAAAACAAAACAGGAAGGAAACGAATTAATGAATTCTGCTTTGTCTTGCACTACATATTCTCAAAATTTTGTCCTGAGACAACACATGGAAATTTCACAGAAATTATTATGAAGTAAAAGATTTAGAAGCTCGCGACTGTCATTCAAACCCTTATCCTGTTGTATCAACTCCAAAGTGCACAGCTTTTAGCAGCAAACAGCCATGGTACCGTTTCTACCAGTCAGTAACCATTCAGTGATGCTGCCTTAAAAATAGCAACATCAGTCTTGCTGGTCAGACTACAATTTAATCTAATCAGACGTGGCTGAGAGCAGCAGAGGAAGTGAACGGGGCAGAAGATAGGTGGCACGATTGCTCAGCAAACCCGACCTGGAGCTGGGAATGCCAGGTGCTCCCGTTGCAACTGTGGCAGTTCTGAGGCCAGGTGGGTGCTCAGTGAAACGCCAGTGTTGCAGCGCCCTCCCTTCTGCACCAGGTACGGGAGGGGATAACAGGTACGGGCACCTCGTGACAGCCCAAACCTCCTACTTTGGGCCCGCTCCATGCAGGGATCGAGGCAGTGTTTCATCAAGCTGCCGCTGCTAGAGGCTGTTCTGCACCTCCTGCTGCTGTTTTGGGAACTGTAGGAAACCATGCAGCAATGTTCATCTCTTTCACAGTGCAACACTTCCCCTTGCAGACAAGGCCCCAAACAGCTGTGCTGGTAGGGTTGCACTGCAGCACTAGAGATGCAAAAACGAGGAATCAGCTCCCGCTCAGTCCTTGCAGTGCCATGAGCAGAATGGTGAGACAGCCACAAAGCCAGGGAGGCCATCAGCCTGGCTGCTGCCCCGGAGCCCCAGGGAGCAGAGAGCCATCTGCATCTCCTTGAGAAGTGACAGAGTGAAACCAAGTGGCTTCTGCAAGTGTCAGTCACACTGAAGCACAGGCCCTCACCAGAGTTTAAGAGGGGCTGGTTCTGTTTTAGCTCTAATCTGTTCCTAATCAACTTAAGGCAAATTCATCTTAAGCCAGATTTACATCTGTTGTGAAGGATCCACGTAGCTTTTTGCTCCGGAATCGCCACGTGGATT
Organism: Bambusicola thoracicus; assembly: GCA_002909625.1. Taxonomy (NCBI): domain Eukaryota; kingdom Metazoa; phylum Chordata; class Aves; order Galliformes; family Phasianidae; genus Bambusicola; species Bambusicola thoracicus. The sequence goes on along the minus strand of PPHD01002204.1, from coordinate 18,259 downwards.
TGACAGAAGCACCCACTGCTTTAAAAAGGTGAAGGAGCTCCTGGAATCCAGCAGAAAGACCAAAACCAAGCCAGCATTCATTAACACTCTGCTAAGGACACTGCTTTACTCAACTTCAGCGAGCTGAGAAGGGAAGGGAGTAGGACAGGAGAGAGAGAAAACCAAGGACTACAAAGCTGTTAGAATAGGCATTATGGGAGCCTCAGGACAGAAGGAGACATGAATTTAGATTTTTGTCAAAATGTGAGAGGTAACTACTACTGCTCTTTGTACTCACAGCTTTGTACTCTACACTCCTAGAACTGTAGGAACTTGCACACTGGAAGGGGAGAAGAGGGAGAAGCGTTCTTTGTTCTGGACACACGATTGTTTGCATCCCCACCACAGCAGTATTCATCACGTTTTAGTTCAACTTCTGTCACACCTGTTACACCAAAGAAATTTAAAATAAGTTTTAGCCACAACTTGTGAATATTACTGGATCTAATTGAACTGATTCAAAGCAATGAACGTCACACCAACTTGCCCAGTAGGGGAACCTACCATTCTTCCCACAAAAATTTATATTCACCTATCAGTCTGTGATATACAACAGTTAGTACCTGGAAATGAGAACTAGTTTTATCGCTACATGTTCTAGGAACTACTTTGACCTAACAGATTCAGCACAGAATCAAGCTTCATAAATACCTGGACTGGAGAGAAACATCATTAATTAACAAAGAGCTTGACGGCCTGTAACAACCTCCCCTAACCAAGCTGGCAGACTCTGGCTGCTGCCCCAGCACTGCACATTCCTGTGCATGGCCGTCTTCACCAAGGCGGGTATTGGATACCTTGGGTGAGAGCTGCCCTTTTCAACAAAGGCAACACAAAATCATTCAGTTGTTTTCCTTGTTAGCAGTATAAAAGGAGTACTCCTCCCTCTTCCTCAGTTTCAACTAAATGCTCACCAAGGTATTCTTTACTGCCAAAGCTACATGGAGATCCCAGCATTAACTATAACAATTTGAGAAGACAATTTCACATAACAGTAAAATGTTGTCCTTAAAGGTCTGAATCATTTAAGTATATTAAGCACCTGGTACCTATAGTACCAACTGTGACTTCATTTGTAGAAGCCAGCTCAGACTTCAGCATTCGTAAGTTCTCTCTGAAGGAGAGTTGCCAAGTCCCAACCCTTTACTGTGTCGTCCATCACTGAAAATTGGTACTTAAAAGCTTACACACACGGTGAGATCAAGGTCAATCTGAACCTATGACTTAAAAGCCCTTTACCATGCACTTCAGGAAAGTGCACAGTACAAACTCAATACAGTTTACAACTAATGAAGAGAATCTTTGGTTTGACCTTCAGTAAGTTTTCATTTAAAAGAGAATTAAACAAGAAGCAAACCACATTCACTCAATTCAGTGCCTGTTGGATGTAAACACTTAATACTGTGCTAAGGGAAATTTTTTTCCCCAATCTTATCCTTAGCATCCAATGCCATTGCAGTTAATTGCACTTCTGGAAAGGTGCTGGTCTGGTATAATGTAGTGTTGAGCTCCTAACAAAGCTGAAGAACAAGCAACCACTGCAACCTAAACAAGGCTCAACAGGCTGCAAAATACTCAGGTGCTTGGAACTGCATTTTGCAACCAAGTGATCAAGTCTGGACTAAATGCTAAGAGTGTATGAATGAAGAAAAGCAACAAGTCATAACAAATGTGATTAGTATTATCCAATTTCTCTGTTATAAATATATTATATACATTCAAACATCACATTAAAATATTATTCCGTTACACCAGAAGAGATTAAGGCCTTATATTATTTACAGAAACAAGCAAGCACCTTAAAAAAAATATGAACAAAACATCAGTCATTGACGTTTCCATTCTAACATTATAAGTTTGATACCTTGAGCTCTTGAATACAGCTATTTGCAGTGTGCCCAATGCTATAACTATTTCAAACATTTATTGTCAGGGTAGGAAACAATAGAAGGCTCATCAGTGAGCACTCCACACAAACAAATGCAAACATGTGCTGTGCCCTCCCTCTTCTCAGGCAGTTGTTAAGGTACAACTGAAGGCTTATACAGAAATGGTTTGCCCAATTCCATGTAGAGAGTAGAACAATTTTATGTTAAGGGAAACTGAAGACACTTAAGGATTCATGACCCACCGGTGGAGTGGGATTCTCAAAATTCTGTTCCACATTACATCAGTTAGATTTAACACGATAGCAAAGATGGAGCTGCAAGTTTACCAAAGAGTGCATTGAACGGTGATGATTTTATAGGCTTCCAGTACTGACACACTGTTTTCATGCAGTGTTATTTGGACTCAAACATGAAGTGACAAACTGCTGTCACCATTCCCCCAGAGGTCTCAGGCAACAAGCTATTTTTGAAGTGTCAAATAATGTTGATACAACACGTTTACAAAGCCACCACGTACCAATGAAGTAACTGTCCTGCCTTCTGGCTTGCCTGACAGCTTTACAAAATACAGTGATGAAGTACTTTCTAGGATGTAAGCGACATGGCTAAACAAAAGGTGCTCAGTAAGAGTAATCATCTTCAAGTATTGTTTTAAGAATTAGTTCTTTAAATTACAGTCTGTTAGCACTTCTTAGTTTGTGCTTTAGAGTCTGTTATTTCTTTGCAGGTCTTGAATTTGGCTGATGGCTTCTTTAAAAACAAAAAATTGGCAACAAAGTTAAGGACTGCGGACAGCTGGCAAAAGTTATTTAATTTTCTGAGCCCATTTCATGTCATCTGCTCTTGGCTTCTCCCCAGTAAGTCCTTGGATCATGCTCTCCAAACACCTCCAGAATCTGATCTTCTCTAATGGATAGTTCAGCCAACCTAAGTGGAAGGAAAAAAAAAATGTTTATCACAGCACCCAAAGTATTGCAGTATTTAGTGATATTCCTTAATTTAAACACAAAGCAAATGTATAGAGCCAAGAGGTGGACTACGGCCATTGCAAAGCTGTCAGAAAGAGGTCACCAAGTTTAACTGATCTGTGTTAAAAGCAAGGTGTTTGTATTAGCAGCACTTTAGATTCAGCGTTGACATTCAAACAAACGACTCTCATGCATTTCACCTATTTCCCCTCTAGGTTAGTTTCCCCATGACCAAAAGCCAGCGTGGCTTTTTCCCTGTGTTTCTCGTTAGTTCATACAGCAGAACAATAAGCACACATAGCACGATACTGAAATGCATTGTGAATGTTACTTACACTTTCTAGAAAAACTGAGATCTCAGTTTGGAACCTAAACAATGCTAAGAATTGAAGTAAAAGTTTTTCCTTACAAAAAGCCTCAAGCTTTGATAGTGCCAATATCAACACTCCCTTTTAAAGTACTTTTATTGTCACCCAGGGAAGGCATAATACATTTAAGTTTGCTTGACTGATTGCTAATAAAGGCTGTGGTGGGGAAGCCTTGCTGTAGCACCATGCTGCACTTAACAATAGCAGAAGGTGGACACTTCCTGGATTAAAAAGACAGCACTGCTAGCAGCATGCACCCAAAAGCACAGACACAGCTAACCTCACTTCTGCTTCCAAGTCACCAGGAAGGCTTTAACAGGTCGCTATGGGACAGGCTCCTTGTACTTACGTAAAAATGACCGTAAATGGCATCATGCAACAGAAGTTTAATGCATCCTTCCTAGCTTGCAAATGTAGCATAGTTTAAGTGCTTAGTAGGAATATCATACAGATTATGAGGCTGAAGTCATACAGGTTTAATAGGCCTCACAGTGAATCAGAAGGGCTTCATCTTACTTTCTGGGTGTTAATTAGTACATTAGCTAACTTACTTGTCTGAAGCTGACAAATAACTGACTGTAGAGGGCACAAAGAGGCAACTTCAATAGACTTCTATTGCAATGTATTATACAATAATTTTAGGCCTTCCTATCTTACCAAAACTTACAGCACATTCAGCCTCAACATGCCTTTTTCTGTATTTAATAGACTGTCACTAAATTACATCTTGCCATGGGAATTATATGAGACAACCAAAAAAAAACCAACCCCCAACACTTTGCAGTATGAACCAGATGACAGTACCAGTTGTAATGCAGAAGTATGTCTCATGTGGAGACACGTGGTGAATCCTGTGATGTTTCCGAGGCAGGATAACATGCCAGTCCTGTAGAAAGACGACCCAACGTGGAAGACCAAAATATGTGTGAGACCACTTGTGAATCTGGTTCGTCATGGTTATGAAGATGATAAGGGCAAAGACATAGCACTCCCAAGGACATGTTTCATACAATGCTTCTGCAAAACAAGATTTGTATCTTCAAATAGTTTTTCATAAAAAGGTAAATTTCTACTAGGAAAGTGTGGTCTTGCTCAGCCAGACCTGACTGGAACTGCACGAAATAACAAGGGCCTCAACAAAGTTGCTTCAGCAAGTGACATAAGAGCCAATGAGCCATAAATAGCTTCTGTATGTCACAAGAAAGACTGGGAGGTGTCAGCATCTGCCAAATGGCAGTAAACAGGAAGTTAAACCCCGAATTTTTATCTATAAAATTAAATTAAACATCTTTAATTCTTGCTCGTCTAGCATTCAATTAAAGTACTTCTATACACGGATGAAGCATTTTTATATGATTTGGAGCAAAGAGTTTTCTTGTGTAGTTTGATTTCCTCTTGTAGGGGAAGTTTACTTCTAATACTTCCTTAGAAGACTCCTCAGAGATTTGTTGTTGGCATAGAGAAAATGTTAGCTTCCCCTTCAAGAAAAACAGTTTCCCTCCCCTCCTCCTCTAGGGAGGACTGTGTTTTCAACAGCAATTACTTATCATCTCACATTCATTGATTTCTTCTATCCTCATCAACAAAAATGCCAAATTCACGTAAGTTATGGCTAACAGCTTACCTGGGGAAAAGGAAACAAATTTGTATGCCATGTTTGCCAATGGAACCAACGTCATGAAGCAGTTGTCTCCGTTGGTCTCTATGAAATCATGCCTGGTAATTGCTGTAGGGTCAATATGATGTTCTCTAAAGGGTCTGATGAAAGCCTGAGGAAACAAGTAGAGAAAATGCGTCCCAAGGTTTATCATGGAAAGAAAAAAAGCAACACCAGAAACGGCATCTGAACATACAGTCTCAGAGAAGAGAGAGTGTAAATGTACTAAGTAGGAGAGGGGCAGTGAAAGAAGGATAGTTATTTGCCTCCTACACACACATCACGTATAGTTCATGCAGCGCCATCCTGATCATTGTGAGCTCTTCTGTTTGTAGTGCAGTTTCCTGCAGAGCTTTTTTTGCACCTATGTTCCACAGGTTCAGGCAGTAAAGCACTACTAAATCTGTTGCAGGCAAACAAAATTAAGTTCAAAATCAACGGGCTTAATTTCACTGAGCTGGTTCTCTTACTTCTGAATAACTACAAGGAATATCCCATATGCACTTTTTTCTTTTAAAGAGGATGTCCTAATATTAGGCTCTGAGTAATAATTAACAGCAGTTATGAAGAAGTCTATTTTAAAAAGTAGATCACTGTTTATTATGTCAGTACATTTTCCTCTAAGAACCCGGCATTTGTAGCTGTGTGCATAATACATCATTTAAAACAGCAGCTGGGGCACCAAGAAGAAAAGCCTTTTGCTAGAGCTTCTTCGTGTTTTCTATAGAACTGCAAAAGATTCAGCTGCGGGACCAAGACTCCTGGTGAAGCAGGGCAGGGAAATCCTGCACTTCCACCTTTTGAAAGCTCTACACAAGTATAGTCAGGTCTCTACACTTGTGTGCCACAAGCTATTTCACTGCCACTTGGGAAGGCTTGTGAACACGGGTACTGCAGAACTGTGTGCAAAGCTAATCAGGGCGATAAAATGTAACAGTGTCACCAGGACGACATGTAAACATGGTGCTCATGTAAACACGGTGCTTGGAGCACCCACCAGCAATACACTGTGCCACTAAGAAGAGGAGAGTACAAAGCAGAGGAGTTGGTTATGCCTACAAGCTGCAAGAAGGTACCTGTTCAACACAGCTGAGAATGCTGGAAGTGTTTCAGAATCGGATTTCATTAATTTTTCCAAGTTTAAGGATAAGAATCTCAAACCTTGCCAACGATGGGTAGCTCCACGGACCCCCACGTGTCTGCTCCCCAGTGAAATAATCCTGATAGGAAGTCTGCTGTAATTACTCCTGCAACTTGAATTGAGAGAGACATACAGTTAGAGATGTAAAATCCTTTTTTTTTTTTACTGATAAATGCACACTGCCTACTTGTTTCACAGATTTATTTGCTTATCTACTTCTAAATCAGGTGTTTACAGCCCCATGAGATCTACCCAACCTGAATACATCTAAGGCCAATGGTAACGAGGAACAATGGTTAACGAGGCATCACGTGGACAGTTTTTCACTATGAACACTGAGATTTGTGTCTGACCACCTTCTAGAGAAGAGCTTGTTAATCTTTGCAATTGCTGGCACACAAAGATTAATGAATCTACACCATGTCATTCTGATCATTTTCAAATGCACCTCCTCCCTGGATCTACCCACCTTTCTTCATTCACAGTGTTTAACAGATTACTTGCTAAAATTGTAACTGCTACAGCTACTCCAAAAATGCTACTAACAGCAGACCCTTCCTCTTTCCCTCGGTCCCCTGTAACCGCAGGCAAGGAACACAGAAATATAAGATTCCATGTAAGCATCAATTAAGAAATCACTTGCATACAAAGTCACATTTTTGCCTTCCTTCTCTGGATAATCTTGTACCTAGTAGTCTAGTTTCGGGGCAATCCTGGCACTTAAGAGTAAGGATATAAGAGAAGTAATTTGATCAGAACAGCAGTACGTTTTGCAGTCAGTCGCAGATCTGTCAGATGGTGTTCACAGACACCCAACCGTTCTGCATCGGTAGAAGAAATCCTACTCCCAGGTTCCTAAGCCCTTGAAAAATAAAGTCTCCAACACAGCCCGAGATGCCCTTCTGCATAAGTGCTACTGCCAGGACCTTGACACTTTTGAGGAAGAGAATTCAAAGATTGCCCTTGTTGGAGGCTGGGGGAATATAACACACAGCAATATGGCTGTAGCAGCACAGCACAGAGGAGGAACACTGCCTCAGGACCTGAGTACTGGAGGGATTTAAGATGGCCAGACGCTGCCCATCCAAGAGCACAGACATCCAGAGGTACCAGTTGCAGCCTGCATGCCTTGCTCTGAGCGGTTTGTTATAGAGATTGACCAAATGAACTGTCTGAAGCAAATCCAGATTTGAAGAATAAACCAGATTAAGAATCAGAGTCCTTTTAGACTGCAGTGCTGTCCTTTCAGGTTAATACACACCGCAGAGAGCTCTGCCTGCTCAATTATTCTGAGACCGACTGCTCGGTGCGTACAAGCACACCTGCTGGTTCTCTGTGGAGCATTAAAGCTCTGACAGGGAAAGGCAGAACGCACCTCTTACCGGCAGCTCTGGTTAAGCAGAAGCACTATGTGGATTTCTGAACAGCCACTGCATTACATATGCACTTGGGAACACAGCCTGATCTCAGCACAAATCCCTCAAGATTCATACAAAAAGTTCACGCCAGTTGAGGCGCTACAATACAGAACTTGCAGCCTGCTGTTAAATGAATCACAGCAACAGAAATACAAAGATGGAGTGCTCACAGCATGTGTTTCAAAGCATCTAAGTTAGCAATCCCCTCCTCCCATTTGATGCTCAGAGCACAGGACACAGTCAGCTACTAGCGGCATGTCTAGGAGCTCAGAAGGAGCGTGTAACTGCCTGCCTGCCCACACCAAAGCAGCCACAGGGCAAGGGCGGAGCGGCTGGAACGCAGTTCTTCAGTTTCCCCAACTGATGGTAGAGAAATCAGTTTGCGTGGGCAGCCTGGTCTAGTGGTTGACGACCCTGCACACGGTAGGGGCGTTGAGACTAGATGGTCCTTTTCAACCCAGGCCATTCTATGGTTCTATGATTTGATGAAATTGCCCACTGTAACAAACAGCCTTTGCAGAAGAAACAGCGGAGTTGTGAAATCATCCTTAATGCAGCAGACCTATTTGTGCTCTGAACGCATTATCAACTCCTCTTCAGAGGTCTGGGAAGACAGCAGAATTCTTGGCTTTCTCCTCCACTAGCCAGCATTTGTTTCTCTGTCTGAAAACCTCCCTCAAGCACAGCTTCTCCATCACAGAGCAAAGCTTTCTGTGGCAGGCAGGTACACCTCTGCCTGCCAAGAACTTAGGCAAGACGATTCCAACTCACCTGTAATCCAAATCAAAAGTTAGAAGCATTGGTATACCAGTTCCTCTTGCTTTAGCTCCAAGCCGTCCTGTTACTCCTCTACCTCTCACAAACTCAAGGCATCAGGGACGCAGGCTGGCAGGAGATATGCCAGGAATTAAAAACAACCAATGTGCATCTCCCCATAAGCCATACAACTTATACCAGCCCCAACCTGGACCTCACCTGATCTTCTTACCCCTCAACCAGGGCAATTTGGTCAGCTGCCTCAAGAGTCCATTTTACAAAGTTCTTTTGACACAAGCAGGATTGCTAAAGAACAGGTTTTCGCTTCTTAGAACATGAAGGAGGACCAGACTGTTCTGTTACTATTGATCAAGAGCTCTTAAGCTTCAGGGCACAGCACCTTCCTCCGGTACACACAGCACAGTGTAGTTCTTTTTGAACTACGGAGAGCCCGCACTTCATGAGCAGTAAGTTCTGTATGCTTGCTTTATTTCAGACCAAACATGAAAGAACTAAAGGGAATGGCTTCAAGCTGCGCCAGGGAAGGTTCAGGCTGGACATTAGGAAATACTACTTCTCTGAAAGGGTGGCCAGGCACTGGAATGGGCTGCCCAGAGAGGTGGTGGAGTCACCGACCCTGGTGGTGCTCAAAGAACGTTTGGATGTTGTGTTGAGGGACATGGTTTAGCGAGAACCATTGGTGATGGGCGAATGGTTGGACTAGATGATGCTGTGGGTCTTTTCCAGCCTTAGCAGTTCTATGAAAGCCACAGTGAGACATGAGCAGCACAGTGCCTTTGGGATCTGCATCCAGCAACTGAAAGAGAAAATGGCCTTGATATGGGGGGAAGATATCCAAACAGCACTTTGCTTTACAACAAATGAACACCATTCTCATGGAGGTAATCACCCTATTAACTCCCCAGTGCCTCCAGCACACTGCATTCTCAGAGCATGCAATAACAGCAGGAAGAACAGCTGAAACAGAGGCAAAACACTGAGTGCTCAACTGACAGCTCACATGTTATACTGATGCCAAATGGTAGAAAGCTGAAAGGAAAGAATGAAGGGTATCTGAAGCAGTGGATTACACTACGGCAGCCTGAAAAATCCAACCGCTGTAAGGTACAACTCAGCCGTAGTGCAGAAACGGAGTATGAAGAGTTGCATGAAGAGAAAAGAAACAGTACCACAGGTCACGCTTGCATCCTGCCTGCAGGCTCAGAAGGCATATCAGACACCAATGAGTTAATCTCAGTGTTCTCATACACTTGGCATTGTCCCCAGTTATAAAAAGCCAAGGTGTGCCTTGGGAAAACCAAGGCACGGGTGTTCAGTTACCTCCCTCTTGTGGAATTGATCTTGTTGCTCTGTCATCAAGGCTGTGAGGGCAAGGTAGGACAGCCCAGCAGCCCTGAGCATTAGTTAAGATTTAACTGTAAGGTCAGAAATGCAGGATACTACAGCAATGTATGTGTATGGACTGCAGTCAGCGGGTTTACACACTGTTAGGACAGACCTGTAAAGCATTAGGGAAAATACTGCTCTGTACACATTTATTTCTTTACTCCCACTGCCAAGTCTAACTCAGGTTTGCATCTAAGGAGGGAGTAAGCAAGCTGAGAGCACAGGGAGATATGGTGCTGCAGTTCACAAGCGAGCTCAAAGCAGCAGGAATTTTGTGGTGTGTAAGCAGAGTGCTGAATCAGGGGAGAATGAAGGTGCACTTCAGCCAGCTACTGACATTTCAGACTAAGGGAGCATGACAGATACGTCAGACTGTGGGAGCGGCTGTTCTCTCCCAGCTGTGACCCTTGGCAGACAGCTGTGGGGCACTGCTGAGGAAGGAAGCGCTCGCTGGCGCCAGGGACGTGCCAGGGAACACGCAGGGCACCACGTTACTCCTGGGCACAGGGCGAGGCTGGCAGCACACTGACACAGGCAGTGGTTGAGTCACAGATGTTCTGTGCCCAATGTGGTCTGTTGGGACACCAAGCAATACGCAGGAGCCAAGGCCACAGTAGAACTCTCACTGCTCCTCAAGTACCAGAGGGGGATGCCACAGCCTACACCTAAAGCCTTCTCTTCTAAGAAAGCCACGTACAACTTCCTGCAGCCCAGCAGCTCTCAGGAACCAGCAGAAGGAAGTCAGAGCTGCATGCTTCAGGCACGGCCTGCAACAGACGGAGGTAGTCTGCATATTTGCAAAAAAAAAAAAAAAAAAAAAAAAGTTCTACTTGATTGATACCCTCATATAACATCATTCTTAATCAATGACTGTAAGGACTGTGTTACAGCACTAAGGGGCAGGGAAGTTTGGCCAACATCACAGAGAAATTCCGCACTGCTCAGAAATCAAAATAATGAGGTATCGGTTGTTTGTTGCTCATATGCTTATAAAAATAAAATGACTCAGCCATCTGCATCCCACACTCAGCAGCTTTGCTTTGGTGCAGTCATTTGTAGCTCAGAGCAGGCAGGGCTGTGATGCTATGGCAAGCTGCAACACTAAGAACACAACCCCCGAGCAGGTATAGAGCACAACAGCTTAAGAGCAGGAAGAGAAGAGTTAATCATTCTGGTGAGGTCCAACTGAGAAAGTCAGAAGAGCTCACAGTGCGAGCAAGCAGAGAATAGCTGAGATGTGAAATAAAAGAAGGGTCTGGATTTTACATCTCTAAGGCACAAACCACGCAGCTTGTGACACTGCCAGAAGATACCAGGAGAGGGAGATCCCCATGGAATCAGGATGCTATCTGCCCTGGAGGCAAGCATCTGCAGAACCTAAGGCAAATTTTCATCTTGTAAAGGCATGCCTTGGCTGAGGATCACTACCCAATAAACTTGACAGGACTGCAAAATTTTATTTTCGTGTCTTCAATCTCAGCCTGTTGGTGCTAAGTAAGCTACTCCTATTTCTCCAGCTGATAGAGAGTTTGTGGAACACCTTGCATGTTTAAACAGCAAAACTCTGACAATCTCGCCTAAGCCTCAGGTTCTTAAACAAAATGTACCACTGTGGGTACTTCTTTAGTAATACATTTTCAGAAAGACAGCAATTCGGGTACTTCTCTGTTAGGGCAGTCCTCCAGCACTGCCAGGTGTTCTGAAGTGAAAGAGGCACCACTCTGGGTGAATCAGGGCACTGAGACGCACGCTGTTAAATCCTCCAGCCAAAGTCTGCTGCAACTTTAAGAAAGCCCCTGACAACACAGGTAGCAAACAGACCCTTCCTTGTCTCTCAGTTGCCGCTGCTGACATAAAGAGCAATAGCACGTCCACTGAGCACACAAGCAAGCAGGGAAGCACAGCTGGAGCTATGCCACCAGCATCCCCCTGCTGCCAGCAGCGTCGGGCAGGGGATAGGCTCAGCCCGCCCTCAAGGGATCACCCACAGCTGTCCTGCCAGAGAGCAGATCCACGCGTGGGGAGTTCATCTCTTAATCCAAGCACACACAGCTGGCATCGCAAGCAGCCACCTGAGCACAGCCAGCAGCTATGCCTGTCACTGCACCTCCACAGCCCCCGGGGTCCTCTGCAGTAGGAAGGAACCAGAGCGCCCACAATGATCCACTTTGAGCAGCAGCTGTATGCAGCACGGTGTGTTAATGCAAGAAGTAAGGCAGGTAAGTTGTATCAGCGCAGCGGGAAGTACGAGATGTCTACTCCAAGTTTTGTCTCTTCCACGGCAACAACTGTGGTGTCTCTGTCTTCAAAAGAGAATACAATTCAGGATGTAGAACAGCTGCGTGCAGTCACTGCAGAGGCAGTGACATGCAGGTGTGGCTTTTTGGGGCCAGCACTCGAAGAACTTTCCTTTGCTAATGGAGATTTTCACGCTCTAATTTCAAAGACATTTTTAATCAAAATTCCAAGCAGTAACTCATTTAACATACAAAGTAAATCCAAAACAACTGAATTACGTGAGAAGGCAGCGTCTCTGGCTGTAAGGCAGCAGGAACTGAAGCAGCTGACACACATGCAAAGCAGCCCACTTCACAGTGTGCCTCTGGCATCAGAGTGGTTTTGCTGCAATGCATGCCAGAGCGTTCATACATCACACCCTCGTCACTGGGCTCTGCAGTGCCACTGACCGAGGCAAGGCCTTGCAGCACAGCTACTAAAGCCTGAAAGATAAAGGTTTCTAGCTTGAAAATGAACTGGGTGATTTCTCTCTGCACGCTCCCTCTGGCCAGTGCACATCTAAATAGGAATACGCATCAACAGGTCTCAAAAAACTTAACTCCCCCTCAATCAATCCCTCAAGTCAACAAAACCTCATTTTATCTTGTGCCACCTCACAAGATGTTCCTAAAGATATCAGCATATGTGGGGCACTTTTATGCACACAAACAGGTGATGCAAATGTAACTAATTTGAGGCTATACAGTAAGAACATAACATGACTGCAGATGAAACTGAAGTCAATCAATTCAGCAAAAAGGCTTCAAAACCCTATAGAAATGCATGAGGAGGGGGAAAAAAAGAACCAGGATCCACACTGCGGCTTTTGCAATCCACGCTGCCAAGAGGCACTGTATCTGGTTGGTATTAATGTAGTGCCTATAGGTATATCTCATGAATATTGAATAATGTTAGACAACACAAACTTGTCTGAAGGCATAAGAGCTTTCAAGCTTAATCTCATTTGTTTTGGTAGGCTCTTCTGCTTACCACACAAATAACACATAAACCAGCCTCGTCCCCTGGAACTATTCAGCTTCACTGAAGTGGCCGAGGCCGTTCCACTACAGAACATCCTGCTCCAAAAGCTGTTCTGGAATAGCATCGTGATGTTCCTGCCTGCTTTCTCACACCCAGCAGCACGGCAGTGCACAGCCCTGAGCAGCCTGCCTGCTCCCAGCACAGGACAGCCAGCAGGAGGAAGGTCAGACCGTCTGACCCACTGATCTCTAGATTAAGTTGTTCACAGCGTAACCAACGTTGCAGATGCGTGCTTTTGAAGGCATCAAAAAGCAAAAGGCTATAGCACAGCCTTTAATTGTAGGCACAGAGCCTGAGCCAGGTAAAATGACGTAGAAGGTTCAAACCACACCTTGCTTTATTTGTTTTATTTAAAGAAAGAGGTATTTACATAACAGCACACAGGCATCCGACAACCGTTCCTGATGGCCCAGGCACCGTATCGGATCCAGCCCATGGGATCGCCTTCTGCTTTGGGGTTTCTCCCACCGCTGTAACTTTCAATACAAAGACCTGATGCGAACTCAGTGCAGGGCAAGTCCAAATGTCTTTATTAGCAGAACGTTTGTTCTGTGAGCTCAACTCAAAGGTCAATATTCTAAGTGTCAGGAAAGCTTTGGACAGGGACACATTAGACAAGGTTTGTGACCACCTTCCCTTCTCTTACCCGTTGTACTGCATGTGGTACTCAGGAAACAGCACATTCAGGCAGATGGGTTTTTACCAAACTTAACAAAAACTAATTATTGCTGTCAATCAGACACTACCCATACCTTACCTGAACAAATAATGTATTGACAGCAAAAGCAAGATAACGTGCGGTACTTATTATTTTATTGCACTCCTTTTTGTGCATGCTATCAGTAATTTCCACACTACTTTATTTGCACAGAATCCAGATTCTGCTGCTTTAATCATTCACTACTACTTAAATAACATTATCAGTGAATTGGCTGCTTTATCAGTGAAACCGGTAACCAGGATATCAGAGAACTTAAGCTTTTATCAATATTAATTTTGAGATGAAAGCCAGCTGCAAACAGATTGCCCTGCAGGTTGGCAATCATTCGCTATTCCCTCCTGTATCTGCTCTCATCGCGGTGGAGCAGTTCCTCCTCACTCCTTCCAGTGCTGCTGCCCTGTAGGCAAAGAGCAGGAAGGGAGCCGGTAGGACTCCCAGTGGGAGGATGCTGCTATCCAAGGAAAAAGAGAGCAACCTCCCAACAGACAGAAGGTACTGCTGCAAAAATTCACAGCGCTGTCAATGGTTTACAGGCTGCTAATAATAATATCACCTATTATTGAGTTTGCTGGGTTTCTTTTTTTTTTTTTTTTTTTAATCAATGGTAATACACAACTGTGATGGACAGGTGTCGTTCTTCTAAAACATAAAACACCTCACAGTTTATTAAAAAAACCTGCTTTCATTATAAAGCACAGAAGCCAAACACCTATAACCAGCTGTTACAAACGTTAAGATTAACACAGTGGAAGGGTGATCCAGGAGTGTAACAGCAAAGGGACAGCACAGATAGGATGGTATTCCAAAAGAAAAGTAAAGGTGCTCACCTGTCTCGAAGATCTCATCTCACAGGAAAGACTCCACAAGGAAGGGATCTCCAACCAGAGACCCTTCCCCAGTGGGGGTCAGCCCTTAAATGAGGTCTCAGAGAGGTGCAGCCAGGCTCCACCCCTTCTGGTCACACAGCTGAATTGCCGTCACCTGTGCTCCCAGGGCTGATGGTCCTTTCCCAGCTGATCAATCAGTGGTTCAGGCTGGGACTCAGCAGTTCCCATACACTAGCTTATACAGATTGAACCATCTTTTCAATGACAACTCAAAAAAAATCATGTGCACACCATACACCCCCAACCAGGAATTAATAGAGCATTGGTTGTGCACCAGCAGTATACAAGAAGTGCAGTGCAATGCCTAACTACTCTTCTCCTTCCCTCATAACAAACTAGAAGTTTACCAGAAAATAACCAAAGAAAAGCATTGCAGAGCTGACTTCCAATTTTTTCAACTCAAGACAAAAGCAAAGCAATCACAGATCTACCCACCGGCCAAGAAGCAACGAACAGCAACATTTCACCACACCAAAACCCTCTGTTCGTTGCAAGAAAGCTAAGCATTTACAACACATACCATATTTGAAGGGTCACTCAAGAAAGACCAGCTCCATACTGCCAAGATGCAGCAAACTTAAATACTCCTGCACATCCAAGGCAAAGATACGAAGGCAGAGGCAAACAAGATCAGACAATCTGCAGCTTTTGCAGATGGTATCAGTTTCAGAGTCACTAAGGCAATTACACATGTGCCATTTTTCTCCGCTCCTAGTAACAATTCAAGAGTAAGAGACTGCACATTTGTTTCCAGCATTACAAGAGACAGTCTTGCCTTGTTTTTGTCAGAGAACACTTCTTACTTACATATCCCAACAATAATGGAGGGTGTGTGTTCAAGTCGCAAGTAGAAGAGAAGATTGTAGAAATTGAAACAGATCAGAGAGAAGCATAAGATGACAGAGATCCACTCCTGTAGTCTTTTTCCTGTTGGAAAAGAAAGAAAACAACACATTTTACTTTTACCCAAGAGGACAAAAAGAAGTCTGAAATAACACAGACTATTCTGCCGCCCAGATGTCTGCCCCGTCTGTCTGACCGGAAAGTGAAACAGAAACTTATTTTCCATGGAGGCACACATATTTTGTGAAGTGACATCCCCCTCCCTGAGCCACTGCTGACCCCTTCCTCGCCCACGCCCAAAGTAACAGACACAAACCGGACAGCAGCTCATATTGCCGTGCTTACCTCTTCCCCATGCAATGCCTTTTTATTTCCTCACACCTTGTCTTTTTTCAAATCTGCACAGCACTCAATATTCACTGCTGCAGGCACAGCTGAATCTGGGAACAAACGCCTGGCCTCAGGTGTCCCACAGTTAAGTCGCCTTAAGAGCCCTAACCCTCACAGTCTCACACCTTGTCAATGGGAAAAAGCACCGTCCTGCTTGCTGGTGGCCCCAGAACTGCTTTCTGAACATTGTAAGTAAGTTTCTGGGGCTCATTTATTTAACCCACAACTGCTGCAGCCTTCGCTTTGCCTTCCTGCTCCCGAGCAGAAAGCCATAACCCCCCAGCCACCCTGGCACAGCAAGAGGCTGAACGAGGAAAGAGAAATGTGGGCATGAATTCTCTCTTGTACCTACCTGTACTACTTAATGCCTCTACAGTAACCTCATAAAGAAAGAAAAAAGCTTCCCCCCCCCAAACACATCAGGTTACAGTAACCTTCTTTACATGCAGGCTGAGAGGCTTTCTGCTGCTAATCACTGCCAGATTCTCACAGGGCACTGATGCTGAGGAAGGCAACGCTCAAAGCGAGACCACGTGGATTCAGGCATCAGGAACTTTAATACGTAATTGCCAGAGGCAGATCTGGGCTGCAACCCCGACCCAGCCGGGTCAGCCCCCACCTCCTCCAGGCCCAGCACAGGTGCCTCAACCCTAACAGTAAATTAAGACACAAGAACAAGTGTATTTCAATATAGCACCAGATAATCACGTGGGAGATTCTATAAAGAGATCCCTAGAGCAACAAAAGTGAGAGTTAATTAACGCTCACTTCCTGTTTAAGAAAGCCACACTCTGATTAGAGGGCCTAAATGGGTAGGCCCTCATGGATCAATTAGCAATCTGCAGGGAAGCACCAGGCTCCCTACCAGGGAGCTCCATGGGCTCAGCCTGTGCAAATGCCGCTGCCACTCTGAGCGTGGGATCCCAGGGCTGCCCTACAGACCCCCAGGTCCAGCGCTGGGCAAATCAGGAGAGCAAGCAGCTCTCCTGGACAGGAGAGGACAGGAAGCCAGTGCCAAGAGCTCGTGTTTGAAAAGCACGCACGTTTCAACGCACATGGAAAGATAAGGATTCACTTAAAGAAAGCGGGGAAGTACGGGAGAGCCACATTCACTCTGCATAGCTGTACCTCATGTCATTAAGAATTCAGTAGTCCGGCATCGCATGCTTATGCCAAAACACATTCTGATGCTGCTTATCTGTTATTGATGTAATGATAGGAGAAATCCGCACATCTAAAACATTACTGCAACTGCTGCAGTGCTGCCAGACAGACACACAGTGCTGTGCAGACCTCCCAGGAGCACCTGTCTGCAGATAAGGATAGCAAGCTGGATTCGGAGGAAAACCTCTTCCACGTAAGTGAGAGCACAGGGAACACAAAGTCGGTAACTGTTTTTCTGCAAAGCACAGCAATCAATCACCTCCAACAGCTTCTTCTTCCCTGACACGCTGAGGTGACTGACACAAGCCGTAATAAGCACAGATGTGCCCCAAATAATACAGAACACAGACGGACCCACGAGTGCCTTTTTTTTTTGTTACCATTACTTGGTTCTGTGCAAGTGGGAACACCTGCATCTCCATTTAGGGCTCTGCATGCCACGCTGAGCTGCTGGAAACCGCGAGCACGCAGCATGGAGTGCTGTGACACATCTGTTCCTTGTGAGCCTTCACCTCCACGGGAAGTCACCGTGAACGACAGGAGTGCCTCGTGCTGCTCACACTGCGAGCTGCAAAGAACCGCACGCTGCCGTCGCTTCATTGGCCTCTGACAAACAGCAAGACTGGAGAAAATGAGCGGAGCAAAACCTCAGCCTGCCCTCCCTGCTGAGGGGCTGGGCACCTCGCGGCAGTTCACCAAGCACTGATGTATGGAAGCTCCGCTCGGCAGCCCGTTTAGCGAGAAAATTCACCTATCTGCTTCTGGACGGAAAGGTTTTCTCTAGAGAGCTCATCAGGGCAGATTCCGGTCGGGAGCCTCCCCAGGAGCACCGGGAGCAGAACCGCGGCTCAGCAGCGTGGAAAGCAGTTTCGCTTCATACCGACTGCCCCCCGACGTCCGAGCTCGAGCTCAACTCGCTCTACGAACGCCGCCGATTCTCCGCGCGCGGATCGCGGCATCAAACACAGAGCGGGGCCAAACTCGGCACCACCGAGCCCTACAGAGCGGCATCGCGCGCGGCGAGGGGCGGCCATGGCTCAATACAATACCCCGAAGGCATCAGCAGCGCAGCGCCGCCCCGCAGCCCCGCCCGGGCGGAGGCACCGCACCGCATCGAGCCCCGGCGCCCGGCCGCCTCCAACCGGCGCGGTGCGGCTCGGAGCGCTGAGAGCGGGGCTGCCCGAGCGGACGCCGGGCGGGGCCGCGCCGCTCAGCGCCGCGCGTGGGCCCGGTCCGTCCCGGAGGGACCCCGAGCGGAGCGGCGCCCCGCGGAGCCCCCCCCCCCCCCCCCCC
>PPHD01002203.1:11384-37304 GCA_002909625.1 Bambusicola thoracicus | reverse complement strand
CAGAAAACCTTCAGGAACAACAAAAACATCGCTGAAAGTATCCTATGCAATATGAAAACATTTTTATCTTTATCATATGGTGGAAGATTAAAGTCAATCTACATGAAAGCAGAGTGTGTAACTGGATACAAGATTCCCAGATAGGTGGCACGTGTCAACAGGCATTACATGGTGTCTTTAGGTGAGCCTTTGATACAGCCTGTTAAATAGTTCAGTGAGATAGATGCAACCATGAGAGGGTTTCAAGGCCTTGATTTGCTTTCCAGCTCAAATAAATCCGAATAGAACAGACTTAAATTACCTGTGATTTTTCTGTCTTCAGGAGGACACATAAAAGCTCATGAGATTGCTTTACTCCCTGGGGGGAAAAAAAAATAGAGGGAAAAAAAATACAACAGGAAAACTATGAAAGATTCATTTTAATGGAATCCAGGTTTAACTGTTTCATATTTAATAATATTTAATATTTCATTTACTACTGGGGACTCACCTTTTTCAGAAGAATGTAAGATTTGAGGCACTATCGTGCATTAAGATTTCATGTCTGACTGTAGCAATATTGTAAAGGCAGGCGTTGGAGCTGCTCAGCCTGGGAGCCGGGAGGGTCCTTTCTTTTTTCCTACAGCCAAAACTGGAGCTGAAGGCCCAGAACGCAGTGGAGTGTATCTGCAGAAGAGAACCATATGTTTCTTCAGGTCCTCCAAGTGTTGGTGCCTTCTGCTAAAAAAATGTACGGGGAGCAGCAGAGACCTGGGGAAGATTCTCTGTGCTGCTGTATGAAAAAGGGGCACGGAAGGAAAGAGATTTCCAGTGGGGTGGGTGAGTGATCGCAGCGTGGGGGAAAGCAAACAAAGCAACGTTCTAAATTTTACGTAGTTGCTGCTATTGCACTTTTTTTCCACGATAATGCACTGCCCATTGGTGTTGCGTTTTTTGTTGCTGTTTTTTTAATTCCCTGTGCTACTAATTTTCCAGTCACTCCTTAGTGATAATCTGGGTTTTCCTTTTAAGTCAGAGCTGACTTTTTGCACTCAAACCTGTGAGCACGGGGCTCTGTGAGAAAGTCCATAATTCTATGGCTTGCAATGAAATCATGAGCACTAAAAGCTCTCTTCTGCACTTTGCAGAAAGGAAACTTGGGCATGGGAGGACTTCTGCCCCAACTAGGGTTTAAGGATGGGTGGGTGCTGGCAAGATGGAAATCATAGAGTCATAGAACCACTGAGGCTGGAAAAGAGCTCCAAGATCCCCAAGTCCAACCCGCCCAACCCACCACATCCACTGCCCGTGTCTCTCAGTGCTACATCTCCATGGTTCTGGAACATCTCCAGGGAGCACCACCTCCCTGGGCAGCCATGCCACTGCCTCACTGCTCTTTCCAAGAAGAAACATCCCCTAATATCCAACCTGGCCCTCCCTAGGTGCAAATGAGGCCATTACTTCTTGTCCTATTAATATCCCTGAAGGACCGCATCTCTCCCACCAACCCTGGTGCAAAGAGCAGCTCGGTATTCTCTCAGTCTTACTAAGGATGAGAGTGATTCCACTAAATCAAGAATACCCACGTAAGGATATTTGGGCACTGCCACATAGCACAGGTTTGTCCCTGTTGGGAAAAGGGATAGCCTTGTTTCTGAGTGACATTAAGTGGCACTTTCAGAGACCTCAGCACAGTTTTCCCGGAAGGAGAGGCTCCTTTTAAACACGCAGCAGCTCCTGTCTTTCCAGCATTGGCCTTGTTTTTCTTCCTGGAGAGTTTGTTGATACATATTTTCCCCTTTTTATGATACTCCTCAGGGGCTGAAGCTCTCAGATAATCTAAAATTCTCTCCTGACACCACCACAATAAGGTGGTTTTCAGCCAATTTCTGTTTTCATCTTCCATTGCCCTGACTTCCACACCAAACGTCGAGTAGGAAGCAGCCTCCACACTCCTTCGTCCCATAGTTCCATTCAGAACTGTATCATTAGGGGGCTGGACTCGATCTCTTGAGGCCCCTCCCAGCCCCTGCAATTCTGTGATTTCCCAGCTGATGTAAGCTAGTTAGGTTTTGCCACCAGCTTTGATTGGGTGCAGCTTGTGGGAAGAAGGACCTTTGGAGGAGCTGGGATGCAGAGCATTTCGTGGTGCAACAGAGCCTTCTTCTGTTAAAAGTTTTAGTTTTGTAGATGTGGTGGGCTGCTACCTTGGACTGGAGCAGATGCTACAAGGATGAAGCACAGATTCAGGTGGGTTGTTAGAGTTAGGGTAGTATGGTTTGGATGCAGTTAGAGTTGATGATCTTGAAGGTCTTTTCCAACCTGAGCAATTCTATGATTCTATGATTTAGCTCCCAGAAGTCACTGAAGCAGAAGGCTTCCACAAGTCTTTCTGTCTGGGGGCATGATAAAATGCACCCTTCCAGCTTCAGGGTTTTATAAGATGCTTTTCCAGGAGAGGGCAAGCAGGTTTTTACCAACAGTTTCAGTTTCAGATCTTATTGAGGGGCTCTGGCATTTGCATAACTTCCCACAGAAACTGAATCAATGCTTGACATCATGGAACAGAATTTCTGGCATGATTTAGCATTAGTAAGCCACTAGTCATCAGCATACTGTCCTTCCCCTGTATTTGACATCTTAATAGAGTCAGCCTCGTGGACACACATGTTCAGCAGCATCAGATTCTTGTGCTGCTTATGAACTGTTTAACACGGGCTTGCACATATGGACATCCAAACACACTGATCCAATCCGATCAATTTTCAGTGCTCAACATGCATTTTCCTTTTAGGCAAGAAGGGATTTTTAAGCCCTCTTAAATAATTGAAGATACTACTGATACAATCAAAAGTCAAGCTCCCCAAGATGAAAATGTCTAGATGATGAATAAGTTAATGGAACTAAAATCCCAGTCGTAGCTGATTAGGGGACCAGGAGAGTTTATCAGAGATGGGAATGTACAAGCCCAGTCACAGCCTGACCTTGTAACGAATGAGAGCTGAAAAGCAATTAATTGAGAAATTATCGGGGAAAAGCAAAGTTGTATGCTTGGTTAGGTAAAGCAATGTGTCAATGGGCCAGGGATTGATTTGGCTGAAATACCTCAAGGTCTCTGTTCTGATGATTCAGGACTTGAAGGAACTGGCCCGAGCCAAGCAATAAAAATAAAACAGGGTCAGCAGAGGGAGTCATCCGTCAGCATGGCGGGTCCGCGTTCATGTATTATTTAGCTGATAGTTAAGGGAAGTTATCAAACAAAATCAGGCTTTCATCCCAACTTTTTTTTTTTTTTTTTTTTTTTTTTTCCCCAAGGGGTGGGGAAATGGAGGGAGAGAAAAGAAAAGAAAATGCTTGGCAATGTGGGCACCCACTGCACTGAGCTGGGGGACGGCTGCTGGGCCAGCGGATGGCGAAGCTCTCCCACTCACTTTGGGGCTGCAGGGAGACAGCTCACCCCATTGGCTCCCAGCCCTCCTGTTCCTGTCTCCAAATCCCAGAAGCCAGCACTTGACTTCTGCTTCTGCCTTTTGCCTGCCAGCTGACTTTCTGATGTGCCATAGAGCCCAGGAAATGTAGAGGCTGTTATTAGATCTCTGCTCTCATTCGGTTTGGCATCATTTTCTACTGTGGCTGAAAAGTTGCTTGAAAATCACAGCAAGCTTTCCTGTTCACTCAATATTTTAAGTTCTGTTTTCCTGGAGTAAGGTTTTCTAAATATTTCAGTTTTAATATTGGCTCTTTTTGTGTTTTCCTTAGCAAAATCTCAATGGCAGTCGCCTCTATGGCTGCAGTGGGGGCAGAGGCAAAAGGTTTGGTTGATAGAGATGACATGTCTGGTGATGCAAACATGGGCTGGGTGCATTAATGTCAAGCTAAGGAGTGCTGCCTGGAGATAACAGCGTGATCAAAGACTGCAGCAGGAGGAGAAGCAAGGAGAGGTGGTGGTCTGCTGGCGCTGTTCTGGAGGAGGACCCCAAGTAGGAAGAGAGGGGAACTAAAAACCCCAGTGATCAAAATCAGAACAGAACAGTGATTTCTGCTCCTTAAGTCGTGAAGCAACCACAGCATTTCACCACAGAGAGCCTCAGCTGCTGCCATATCACAAACACAGGCTTCTAGAAGGAAACTCTCTAGAAGGAGAGAAAGGAACAGTTTTATCCCAAGTGCCCATGGATACATCTCAACTCATGCTCATTGCTGGGACACAGCATGTCTGTGCACTCTGTGCACGCTGTGGCTGCTGTGAATCAGAGAATGTTCCTTGAAGAATCTTTGTACCACTTTATGCCATGACAACAACCAGTCAGGGGACCAGCCTGGGTCAAGCAGCCCAGCACTTCGATAGAGGTGAATTCCACACATTTTTTAAAGAGCCAGATTTAGCACTCCAGAATCCTTCTGAAGCCAGACTCATGGCTACTGTTGACTATTTACATATGATCTGTCTGAGAAAAGAAAATGGGATTCCCCACACTGGTGGCAGCACAGGCTTTTCTCCTTATGGGACTGCATTATTTCTCACCTCCAAGGCCGTGCTGCTGTGCAGCCTTAGCACAGCATTGAAGAGTTTATGCTGTGCTGCTGGATGTGCTGGCATGGCCCGGCACTGATCACATATTATCACCTTACCATAATTATCAAAGCTGATTGAGAAGAAATCCTCCTGGCAGGCCCTTGTCCTGCCCTCTGCTCTGCAGAGCACACGGGGTGCAGCTCCCAGCAGGACACCAGCACTGCCAGCAGCAAAAACACTGCGCTCCAAGGGGCGACGATTCCCTGCATGAAGCAGCAAGAGAGATGCTATCATGGTGATATCATTAATTCATGTTCTCGAGGAGTGTGTGTCTTGGAACATACCAAAATTCAGTCTGAATGAATTCTGTGATCCTCAGCTGCTCTGTGTGCACACTCCATGATCTGCTAATTTGGGGATGTACATTTGCATGCTATGTAGCTACAAGAACCCAGAGACTGATTCCTCGCATGATTTTTCCTTAACTTCAGCGTGCTGCTACAGGAGATATTTTCTTAGTACTCTGAATGCCACTGGAAATAAGACTATGAAGGTAAACCAGAGGGTGTCCTGATGCAAAGAGAGGGGCTGTGCCCTTCGATTCACTTGGCAGAAGGGGTGCTGGACTGCCACGTAGGTGGGATGGCATTCTCCGGGGAGAAGAAAACCATTCAAGTAGCAGTGGATGTCGAAGGGAACCTTCCTTACAAAATGCTGTGTATGAGGCTCAAACAGGGCTGCTACAAAAGGCAGGGTTAGTCAATCTGCAAATCTCCCATTTGGGCTTTTTGTTGTTGTTGCAAAGGGTTAACAGGAGCTGAAAAACATTTCTAGGATGAAATGCTAAGATTTAGTGCACTGAATTAATTCTTAAATTAGAACAGGGGATTTGCACATGATTTCTAAGGGAAATTATCTTCTGGGTAAAATTAATACAGGAGATGTTTCAACATCTGGGCTGGCATTATTACGAGCAATGATTATCCAGACATTGCCAAAAGAAAGAGAGCACAGTAGACTCTTTCTGTTCCTAACCAAAATAAGCAGCTCACCCTGAAGGAAGAGGACTATTTGCAGAAGCAGTGGCTGATTTGGAAATGCACGAGAAGTGTTACGTTCTGTAAGAAAAAAAAAAGAAAGCTGTGTGCCTGATAACGGGTGGTAGGAAACCAAATGGTGGGCTCCAGAAACGGTACCTTTAATACATGGGCTCTGGGCATCGGTCTGCCTCCCCTTCACACTCCTCATCAAGAAAGGTGCTTAATGCAGGGGTACAGCTGTCCAGGTCTTTCATGTTCAGAGGTTAAGGAGGAAACGTGCTGGCAGATGTGACCTGGAAAAACTCAAGGCATGCTTTGTTGGCAGCCTGCGAACACCCCCCTCAAACCTAAATAGGGCACAGAGCAAAGCCAAAGCAAGACCTGCTTGAGTTAGTTTGTCAAAACAATCACACTCCAGGAGGAGCTTATAAATATTTATCTGCTTCAGAGTATTTCATTTTGTAAAGGAAAGGGGGAAGGAGCTGGAGTGGGGAAAAGAAGACCGGTGTCATGCAGGGCCCTGCTCCTTTCATAGGAAAAAACACCAGTGTTTAATTTAAAAGGGCATCAATATAAGCCAAACGCCACTTTACTTTCATGTTAGTCACTGGCTATTAAATTACATCACAAGCACTACGTGTGGGACCAGGAGAGTGCGCAGTTATTTCTGTCTTCTAAACCAGAGTGCAAGTCTCAAGGTAATTACTTTGGATCCAAGTGTAATTACCAGCTGATCTGCAGGAACAGACACAGTAGTCACATTCATTCACGGCAGCATTAGAGCCTGGTGATAACACAGCATCATTAACACAGCTTAGCACTCCATCCGTGGCTGCAGGCCGTGGCTTTCCCTGGGAAGCATTCCGGTCCAACCCACGAGGAGTCACAGAGATGCTGCCCTGGGTCTGCACATGAGCAGGGCGGTGCAAGCCGTGTCAACAGCAAACATGAAACTAAGTCAGAGCAGAGATTTCCTGCGCTGTAGTTCTCCTTTTAGTGGTATTTCTGCAGTCTGTCCTTAGTTTTTCCTTTGCAGAGCACTGCACACCCTGGGAAGGAGGTGCTGCTTCCCCCCAAGTCACTGCCTTTCTGTTTAGCTTTGCTCTGCTTTCCTCTGCTCCACCGTGTCAGCATCATGCTATGATTCAGGACTGTTTTCTCTTGAGCTCTCCCCTCATCCGTCCCTTTTGGATTCGTTTTTCTTTATTCCTTTATCTTTTTTTTTTTTTTCAAGGCTGCGAGCATCACAGTAAACAACCCTTTTATTCTGATGGTCTTGAAAGCTTTCTCTGCACCTCCGAGAAGGCCAGAAAGACTCTTCAGAAAGAGAAAAGGAGAAAAAAAAGCCCTCCTTTCTTTAGAAAATCCCTTGGTTTGTTACCGTGCTTTCCTCACATTGCGTTGCTCCACAGACAGCACCATTAACAGACTGAGCTTAGAAAAACACCTTTTTAATGTAGCATTTTCAGGTGCCTTTATTTTTATCAGTTCTAGATCGTAAATGCGAGCAAATGAAAAGGTGACAGAGCACAGCTTGACATAATTTCCCATAAGAAGCGTGGGACCTAAGATGACACAACTGAGCCAGGCAATCCCTCCCCGCTCCTGTAGGCAGCAATGCATTCACACACCATTCAGATTCAGCGATGCTAAAGTGAGACTGGCAGGGTAAGTAACCCCTGATGGAGGCCTTCCATTTTGGGCAGCCCTGCTAAGCCATGCCTGATGCTTCCTTCCAATGAGCTCCGTTGCACAGAGATGACTTTTTCCCTGCTTTTGCTTCTGTGCTGGTTTTATCAGAGCAGCTCCGCAGATGTCAGTGAGGCACATTTTGTTTTCAGTTACATCAGTGTAAATCACAGCTGATGTAGTGAACTCAGAGATACCCACTTTGCAGCGATCTCTTTGACATTAAGAGTTTGGTGCCATGGTATTATGACAGTTTAAAGCCCCTCCATGAAGAAACAGAGTCAAGATCAGCACTGTCCTGGAATGCATTACAAAGCGTGTTTGTTATTGTAGAGAAGACAGCATTTGCCTTGGCTGGGAAAAAGAAAACCAGATCTCAGATCTATAACAGCGAAGATTTCATCTCCGCCATTTATCCAATGAGATTTCCACTCCTCTTGCACAGATACCCTGCTGCTAACATAGCAGTCAAGATCAGAGCACTTAATCAATCATTCACTGAGGACAAATATGCGTAATATAAATTAGGCATATTTTATATGACAGCCGTGGAGATCTTTAAGAAAAAGCACTGGCAAGAAAACTGCATGAAAGCATTGTTTGTGTATCTGCTTAAAGTGGTAGAATTCCTACAAGTTTCCATGGAATTGGGTGGCCTTGAATATAGTGGGGCAAACTCTGCTCTCGCCCATTTCCCTTCCACCTTCCCACTAAAAGCTGGGGCTGGGGCTGGCCTCTCTGAAGCAGGAAGCATGCTGCAGAGCTCTATGCGATGGAACCTACTGCTTAAAAACCTTTCATATTTTATGATGGCTGTTGATTCTCTTATGATCAGCATTGGCTCAAGCTCTCATGAATCAAATATCGGTTCGTGGCATGCATCGCAGAGCGACCTGTTTGTCTGCAGGTAGCAAAGGGAAATGGCACTTTGAAGAATAAAAGTCCTTTGCCTTTAGAACGACGCATGGGCTGCAGGGAAGGCTGGGCTCCCATTCAGGCTCAGCCCTGGGCATGCTGGGTGACCTTGTGTTCTTCCGCTTCCCTCTGGGTGAGACATTATTTATCCATGATAATAAAATGCAAGGTTCTTTCACTACCACTCGTGGTTTCATCCATTGGAGCAACTTGCAGAAGCTCCCTTTGAAAAAAAAAAAAAAAAAAAAAAAAAAAAGAGAGGCATTAAAAGGAGCAAAGAGCTGAGCCTCTTTCAGTGAAACCACACAACTCTCCTCAGAGGTCGGGCCCTGGTTGCCCTGACTGTGCAGGGTGAGAGCTCTGTGGAGGAGCATCCTGGCAATGGCTGTCAGAGCAGGCAGAGAGCTGCTCCTCGGCCCATGGTGCACATCAGCTTCAGGTGCCCTACGATGTGTGATGCACACAGCACACAGCAGGGCGGGGAGGCAGCACCAACAGGGCAGCCAGAACTGCCTTCTGAGTGACTCCTAAAGTGACAACTTCTGCAAAAATGCTGGCAGTGGCCATGCAAGCATCCCTTCACCACTGCCCTCTGCAGTCCCTGTCCTACCCCTGCTTCTGCTTTCCAGAAGGAGCAAATGCTGCTGCAACAAACCACACATCTCCCAAACCTCCCATAGGGAGCAAATCTCAGTTTATTGCCATGTTTTGATACTATTACATATGCAGTCCCTGGATGGGAATGGGTCTAATCTGGCATGCAGCAGGGTTTGTTTTCTCTCCTCTGCCTCAAGTTTTTGGAAGAGCTGCTAAGGCTTTCCAGGGACAACCACTGAGATTATAGATTTTTCTACCAAGCAACTCTCTGAGGCAACACACTGCTGTCAGTACTGCTGATGTTGGCAGATTTGTTCCAATTGGTTCAGGAAATGCTGGTAGAATCAATGATCCAATATCACTAGAATTAAAGACAATGGTAAATAACCCAGAAATGCCTGAAAAAACAAAGTCGAGGCAATTCCAAGGGCTTTGGAAATACCTATTGTGGGTGTCTAAGGAGGAATTTATATGTCACCTACTTATTTTTGCATCTGAGGATTTTCCTAAGTTCTCTAAGCATGAGAATTGAGTTTGAGCCTCAAAGATGAATTTTGATGATGTCAAAGGATGACACGTGGCCTTCCTTTTGGTCAAAGATCATCATAGGCTTGAGGGAACTCTTGCTTCTCTGAAGTCTCTTGGACTTAAACCCAAAAGTGCAAATAGCATCCTGTTGGCATAGAACAATCCCGTCTTCCTTTTCTCTCCACAATAAATGGAGAACTCCTGCTCCTTCCCACCCAACCTAGATGTATTTTTGAAGTGACGAATTCCTCCTGGTTTGCATCAGCTGCAGCCCACCATCTCCTGACAGTTCAGGTATAGGTTTGCCTTTGTGCCCACGGAGCACAGCTCAGAGCGATCGTATCAGGGTCACTGCAGATCCTCCCAGTTGATCGGGTACCACGGACAGCACCAGGCCCTCACCTGTCCATCCTCCTCCTCTTCGTGCCCAGGATAGAGCCAAGCACCAGGAGCAGAGGACAACATCCCTGCAGAAATCCCTTTGAACCACCATTTAAACGTAGATGTTTGCTTTATTCCCCTGCAAATCTCTGCTAAACTACCTCAAGGTGTGATTTATTTTTTAACTTTTCTTTGCATTTTACACTGAGCTTCAACTCGGCCCCTCAAATGGAGGCTGCTGCATTGGGAGGCACAGAAAAGCACAGGAGCATCCAAATGGAGACCCCCAGACTGGAGCATTTTTCCCTCAACCTCCCCTCACTGTTAGGAATAATAATTCCTCACAGGGCTCTTGCACAGCTGGATTCATTAAGGTATATGAAGTGCTTTTAGCTCCTGCCCTGGAAGGCTCCGTGAGTGTTGTTTTGGACTGCCCAGGTGTTGGGAGGAAAGGCGCCACAGAAGGAATACAAATAAATCAAGAAGAGGAACTGCCCCTTGCCGCATCCAGCCCCTGCCCCCCACTGCTCTCCATCACTGCCCGTGTCAAGCAGTTAATTTACAAGCCCAGCACTTTACAAAGCCCCTGGAGCACCAATTGTCCCTTTCTCATGCAACATCAGCTCCTCAAAAAAGCCAGCTGAGTCTCAGGGTCACCCTTCTCCTGCCCTTCCCAAGGCAACTTCAGCCCCTCTCCAAAACCACCCGAATATTTATCTGCAAGCAAGTCAGATCCCTTGCAGCACAATGCCAAAAGCTCTGAAATAACCCCAGGGTGCAGGGTGTCTCTGCTCTGTGCACTGTGACTGCTTGGGGATGCACCATTCAATAGGCAGAAATGATGACAACCCCACAAGTGGCTGCAGCAAGGCCAGCAGCATCCAAAGTACCGTGCCAGAGCTGGGCAGGGACAGTGCTCAGGCTGCAGGACAAACCAGAGAGCACTGGTGAAAGAAACCAGCTTGTGCATCAGAAAGCTAAAGGCGGTGTAACTCTCACATGGCTTTTTTTATTTCCTCCCTCCCACCACCTCCTTCCCCTCCTCCAGTCCGTTGCACCGGAGCTGTTGGCCATGCTGTTCCAGTTCAGGGGCTCCTGCAACAGAAAAGATCAGCTGTTGGAGAACCCATGGAAAGCCCTGGGGGAGAGCCATGGCCGCAAGGTAATCAGCAGGCAAAGTTATTACCATTATGCTGCTAATTAATTCCCAGCTCATTACGTTTCCTGTGGCTAATTTGTACTCGCCGCTGATTTGATTAAACTCATCTCTATGCTAATAAATGTGTTTTCCATTTGTTTTAGCGACTGTAGGAAGAGAGCCCGGTATTTACATATTTTGACGTTTATCAAATAAAACGCGGTGCCTGAATTAATTCTGCTCTGATTTATAAGTGGGGGGAAGGGGATCGCCGGGGCAGTGGGGGTCAGCCACAAAGTGGGTATGCATGGCGGGCTGTGGGGATGCCGGGGTGCAGAGATGCGTGGGGGTTCTTCCCTACCAGTCCCCATCCTGCCCAGGGATGGAGTCCCACGGGCGCATCCTGCACCAGCCCTGCCGTGGGGCAATGCCCATGGGAGTGGAAAATCCTTTGCTTTCCCCAAAGTGACCTCCCAGCACCTCCTGGCCACCTTCTCCAGGGTCTCACCCACCTCATCAGCTGCCCTGCTGCTACTGATTTCCCCTTCTCGCTATGGTTTTTTTGGGGGGGTGGAATGGACACATGGACACTCGTCGGGTGGATTTTTCTTTGTCTTCCAGAAATTGCTCTAAATAGAGAGGATATTATACTGCAGCACCTGATTACAAGCAGTGACTTGATTTCTGAGCTCCCTGTGGCAGGACTCGTTGCAGTAACACCAGGCTCCCACCAGCTGGGACTCCTAATCAGGCACATACGTACACCTTGTGATGCATACACAAATGTATACATCACAGGCACCTGCCTTCTCCTCTCTCCCCATGGCAAACAGCATGGCAGGAGGCTCTGCCTGGCCCCCAACAGCTACCTTTAAAACTTAAGATGATGTCTTCGGGACAGATCTTCAGCAAGTGCAACTCCATTGGAAACAGCATCCTCTTCCTTATAATTAATTGGTGTAACATCATCCTTCTCTTTATCTGGGGCAAATCCTAACAGGAAAAGCATCTGAGAGTGTGAGTCAGTGGGATTTGTGCTTTTCAGCCACTCAAAGATTTGTGAAATCCCTCCTTTCCTTTTGCTAGGAAAACTAGCCATTATCACCAAGCAAATTCTCTGTACCCACGTGTGTGCAGCACATTATGTTTGCGCACAGACATTTATCCCTCAGCTTCCCCTCGCACTCTCAGCAGAAGTTTCCTGGCAAAGCTGGCCCCAACACATTGCTTCCCACTCTGTGATCCCTTGCACTGCCACCGCTCACCCCAGGCAATCTGGGAACAGCTTGATAGCTTAAGTAACAATTAACCTCCTTGTCTTTTGGGAGCACTTCTGGTGCACTGTGCTCATCCCCAGCTCCAGAGCAGCGTTCCCCAAACTGCTGCCTGGCTCCTGCACATCCTTATGCACATCCATCCTGTGTGGAGGGCATCTCTGAGCCCACCCTGCAGCCTCCAGGAGGCTCCCTCTGCTCTCTTGTGAACATACCTGTTTGTGTCACTGCACAAGGTACACGGGACAAAGACGTCATTTCCTCAATGTCTTTTCGAGCCCATAGCAGCAAAACCTCTGTTGGTTGTTATGATATCAGCTCCTCTCCTTCGCTGCCAGTAGAAGTCAAAGATGGCTTTCCTTGTGCTGGTGTCCCTGCCCCCATCACCCTGTCTCAATGTTCACTGTCTTTCTCCAGTGTCCATCTTTTTGTCCCAGTGTCCATCTCCCTGTCCCAAAGTCCATCACTCTGTCCCCAGTCCATCTCCATGTCACCCTGTCCATCTCTATGTCTCCGTGCCCATCACCTTGTCTCCAACCATCTCCCTGTCCCCACGTTCCTCACCCTCTCCCCACACCCATCACCCTGTCTCCATGCCCATCCCCACGTTCCCATGCCCATCACTCCATCCCCATGCCCACCACCCTGTCCCCATGGCCATCTCTCACGCCTCCTCCCTTGAGCTCATGCAGAAATGCGGGTGCAGCTGAAAGCTCCCAGGCCCTACACAGCACTTTCCCCATTTCATTAGAATAGCCTTCTAAGCCACGTGGTGGTGGTGCAATTGTGGGACTTTTCCTACAAAAGATTTTAAGCCTTTGCAAAAATGGGAAGTATTACCGACAAAAAAAAAAAAGCACCTTGTTTCACATTAACAGTCTTTGCTTTTCCTTGCAAAGGTGGGACAATAGCCACACGCTGCATGGTATCAGTGTCACAAAGAACAGACCCAAAAGGCTTCAGCTTAGGACAAATAAAAGTAACATTGATTCCTTTATATTTTTTTTTTCCAGCTGGTATCAATACATTAAACGGCCGTGCTGGAAAAGTGAAATTGATTCAAGGCCTTCAGTGCTCCCTGCCAAAAAAAGCCTCCTGAAAGGATCTATTCTGTATTGAATTACAGTCTGGAAAAGTTCAATAGGTTATTGTACAAACAGAGAGCAAAAGCTCGTCAACAATGGAGCAAGAGTGATTGTGAGGCTCCTTTGTGCTTGCCAGCCCCGAGCCCCTCGCAAACTCGGATGTTAAATCAGTTTAATTAAAATGGTGGGCTTCAAATGCTTTGGGTTTTTTAATGCGTGTCTCTGTGTGAAGACACGTGGGCTGAGCGATGTAAACCTGCCTGCGCTCACAGCCCCTTGGACCTTTCCTCAGGACCTAAATCACGGATTTATACCACTGCTGGCCCCTGCGGACAGGCGTTGGACTTGAAGGAGAGCCCCAGCCCTGCCCTAAGCATCCCCCATACTGAGAGCCAGGGCTGCACACTGGGTGGGCGCACACAGTGCATGGTCCCATGGTCGGCCCCTGCTGCCAGGCTTTGGGGCAGGGTGACAGCAGGTCCCTGTGCTCCGAAAACCTCTTCTCTCTGTGGGGAGGAGGCACAGCCACAGCCCCCAGCCAACGCCAAGCACTGCTCTGAGTGGAGCCGCTGCTCCGGGCAGGTGGGAGCAGCCCACAGCGCTGCGCTGCATCGCGGCTTCCGGATCCCCCTCTCCATCTCTAATTAAGATTCAAATTGAGTATAGAAATTATGTGTAAGTAAGATGCTAATTATTAAAGTCATTGATCTCCCAGACAATAAAGCAGCCTCGCTTTCCTGCACCGCCTGTTTTGAGGTAGCTCTGAGCTCTCGCGATTGCGAATACCTGCAACATCCGCAATGGATATTTAAGTGTGTAAATGATTATTTTGTGGGGAGGAGAAGTCCTCACCCTACTGGGCATCCGCAGCCCCAGCCAACCCGAGCCACACATCTGGCTCTCATAATAACTCAGGCACCAATAACAGCATGCACTAAACTTTCTTCTCCGGACTCACTGGGCACCTGCCTGATGTCCTGGCTCATGCTGCACCAAAAGAGTTTCCCACCCTATTTATTTTCTTATCAAAGTAAGAAGGATTTGATGGGCTGTGCACACAGAGGTCTCTCATAGGGGTTTTCTAAGCCCCAGTTTGGGGCCATCCAGAATGGGAGCCCTGAGGTCTGCATCCAGCACTGCACACAATTGGGGTCTGCCCCCATGGAATCAGGGAATCATTAAAGGTTGGAAACGACCACTAAGATCACCAAGTCCAACTGTCAGCCCATCACCACCATTTGAAGCATCATAGAAACTTCTAGGTTGGAGAAGACCTCTAGTTTCTCAGGAGCAACCAGAATACAGTGGGCATCCTCCCAAGGATGCTATCCCTCCCATCTTCTCTGTTCCAAAATAGTCCCTGTCATTGCAGCAGAGGGAAGCAGTGCAGCCTGGCTGGGCTGTGGGGCCAAGAAGGTTTGTTTGGGAGTCCCAAAGCAAGAACTCAGGGCAGAATGAATTGAGATTTCATCCCCTATCCCCATGTCTTTGTGGCTGAGCATCCTACCCAGGAGGCACAGGACTGGGGAAAATAGTGCGCATAGTTATAAGAGCTCCGTAAAAGACCAGCTGAAAAATTACAGGGAGAGAAAATGATACGGAAAGCAGAGCTCTACCCACACGGTGCCAGGCTGCAGGCAAGAGAGCAATGGCAGCAGCTGGGGGTCAAGGCGGCCGGGGCTGGAGCTGCTGCAGCGGGGAAGAAAGGAAAGGCTCGGGCTGCAGAAGAGAGGGATGTCAGCCTGGAAACACGTAGTGCAGTACCACACTGCACCAAAACGCTGGAATTAACATCAAAGCAATTCTGGAGCAAATGAGATTACAGTATGCATGTTAATGAGGCAGCGGCGCTAATCAGCAAGGATGCCTCGCTAGGAGGGCTGCACTGCCAGCTCCTGATTTGTATTGTCAGCCTGGACCGGGCTCCCGTTTGGAGCGAAGATTTTGTTTGGTTTAAAAACCATCAGTATTTTTGTGGGGTTTTTGGCAATCTCCGATTTGAATTGATTTCTTCAAGTAGATGTCTGGCCCTCCAGGGTACAGAGAAGAACTTGGAAATGGGATTGAAGTGGTCCCCAGAGCCAAGCTGAAAACCACTCCAAAGCCAAGGACCGGATAAAATTTGCCCAAAATATACTTTTCTCTATTTTTAAACGTCGTTATTTTTAAGCCGATCTCACCAGTTTGCAGAGAGCTGGATGCATGACTTTGCACACAGCAGGCATGGCTCTGTGTGTGTGTTCAGCTGTCCTAAGGAGCACGAAGCCCCTCTAGATCAAGGGGTCCAGCTCTGCTTGCACCCATCACAGGCTTTTTTCCAGTGTCACAGTGCTGATGTATGGGTTATCTTTCACCACCGGGCACCTTGCCCCTTTTAAGCAAAGCCGTTCCAAAATTGGAGCTTTTTGAAGTCAAGAGCCCTAAAAAAAGCACTTGCTTGGGTGTCATGTGGCTGCAGGAGAAAAGCTGCAGGAGGGGCAGTCCCTCCCTGCAACACGGAACTGGGCTGGGGGGAAGGATGGGGGAGGATGGGGCGCAAAGGGCATCGTGGAATGGAAGGGGCTGAGATAAGCAAAGGCAGAAAATCTACTCACAGGAGCTCAGAGGGCAGGGGAAAGGCATCAGCTGTATATCCGCTACCGCAGAGCTGCCTGAATCCTGGGATTCTCTTGGAGTCTGTGAGCAGATTCATCGCAGACAGGGAAGCTTTGGAACAGGGTCAGGTATAGGGGAACCTTTCTACAGCCCCTCATCTGTCTCCATGGCAAATGAATGCCAGGGGATCAGAGGAAGTGAAGCACAGCAGCATGGGGGGCTGCTGGGCACACAGAGCAGCGCTGGGGAACCCCCATGGCCCCTTACACTGCCCCTCCTGGGCCCTTTCTATGGAACATTGCCATTCTGATCGTCACCCTTTACAAGGGAGCCAGACTTGTTTCCATTTGTTGTTTTCTTTTTTCAAACAGCCTTTCTTCTTGATTGGAGAAATTGGCTGAAATGGGTTCTCGCTCTCTTTTCTTAAGTATGGCTGCATTTCATTTCTGCTCCCTTCTCACTGATAATCTTATTTGCTGAAATTGTGAATAAACAAGATTTGGGATATGTGAGTGCTTATAAAGAGGAATTACACCCTTCATGCAGGAGTCTGCAATGCAGAAGTCCCTTCTGCAGGTGGCTCTGAGCGAGGCAGAGCACCAGGAGCTCCTCTGCTCAGCTCCAGCTCCTGTCCAGCTTTAAGAAAGCACCTCATTGCATCTGGCTTCTGAGAGGGTGATGGTGCTGCTCAGGTCACAAATATACACCATGCATCAGTGTGGAGGTGATGCAGGAATGGAAGCCCAGCTCTGTTTCTCACCCACTGCTCCCACCCAGTGAACAGACTTGGGCAGACCAACAGAGCAGCGGGAACCAAACAGAGCCCTGAGCTGCTACAGATGCACCTCCCTTCTGCTTCAGCCTGACATGGCTGGGAAAAGAAGCTGTTCGACAGCGCTTTCCGTGCCAGGGAAATCATTAACAAATTAATCATTTACTAATTAAACGGCATGATCCCCTTGTAAAGGGAGTGTGATTATCCTCTTCTGGAAGTCAGGAAGCAAAATCACGTTTCTGATTTTAAACCAGATTTGCCCTTCTTGCAACCCTGCAACTGCTGTTGCCGCAGCCTTTGCTGCTTTGCACCGTGGCAGACACATTGCTACTCCCAGGATCTCTTTAGAAAGGACCAGAGGTTCGGGTATTCTTTTTGCATGCTCGAATACCAGCCAAGGAGATGTGGCTGCATCACATCAGGCATCGCAGGGGCTGCCCAGGTGCGTGCACACCCCTCCTCACACCTCCAGATGAACCACAGCCTGCCAAAATTATCCACGGAGTCAGAAGAAGCAAAAGATAGAGGCTGATCTGTTTGTTTGCACTCTTCCAATTTTATTTAGGTCACGCATGTGAGATTAAGGCTGTGCTTCATCCCAGATGAGCAGCCTCTGGCAATAGGCAGAATAGGTAAAACTTCATCTGTGACATACGAGTATGAATTTATTTAAAAAGCAAGAAAGAAAGCAGAGTACAGTGGGGAAGGCAATGATCAAAGAAGGCCATCGTGGTACCTTCCCCATCACACGCTTGAAGCAAGTCATTGGGGTGCACTGCAAGAAGCCCTATAGCCAAAGTGCCAACTTACTGCGTCACAGGAATGTTCATCCTCTCATAACCCCACTGCCACAACACATAGCAATGGAGTGCTCAGAGCTGAAACTCTCCAAAACCGAAGCCAAAATGTTTTCCTTCCCTTTGTGATCCGAGCACTGCGGTCCATAGAGTTGTCGCAGGTATTTACTTTTCCTAAGTGCAGCTCATTATTATTGCCTCCTCCTGAGCTGTGGTGTGGTGGAGATTAATTCCCCATAGCCTTGCCCAGGAACTTTTGGAACAATATATTTTCCAGTCTTCTTTGCTTTGTGTTATGGTTTCATACACTCAATCAATTGCGAATGTCAAGCGGTGCAGCGGGCCTGACTGCCACAGAGAGAACAGCGCGCCGGACCTCACTGTGAGGGTGTTTGCTTTGTGTTGTATACACAGAACAGAAGTCAATTCAGGAGCAGCTAGAAAAAAAACAAGGGGATTAGGAGCGCAGGGATGTAACAGTCTGAAAACCAAAGCTTTGCTGGCTCTAAGAAAGCAAGAGACTTCTAAGACTGTTCCTTTCCCCCATTGTAACTCTATGCAAATAAATAGAAGAAAGTGGATGGAAATGGAGTAAATTATTTCACTGCCTATAGTGACAGATGAGCAAAACCAACTGGGCTGCTTTCTCCTATCTTTCAGCACTTCCGTATGACTTAAAAATACCACAGTCATCCAGGAGCTCTTGCTCTGTATGGTGGCCATCTACCCAAGGGCTGGGATCCTCAGGAAGATGAGGAAGCTCAGGAGATGACCAAGATCATAGAATCACTCATAGAATCTATTGAGTTGGAAGGGACCCTTAGAGGCCATCTGGTCCAACCCCCATGCAATGAGCAGTGACGTCACATCTCCACCAGTGCTCAGAGCCCCTCCAGCCTGATCTGAGTGTCTCCAAGGATGGGGCTTCCTGTGCCTGTGCCTCAGCACCCTTATTGTAAAATACATCTTCCTTATGACCAATCTAAATATCCCCTCTTTAATTTTGAAACAATTTCCCCTTCTCCTTTCACAACAGACCCTGATAAGGACTCTGTCCTTTTCCTTCTTTCAGCCCCCCTGTGGATACTGAAAGGCTGCTACTATATCTCCCTGGAAACTCCTCCTCTTCCTCAGCCACCCACCGCTGCTGGGGATGTGAGGAAGCTCCTCTGGTCACAGCAGCGAAGTGCAGCTCTGGGTTTCCCATAAGAGGTGAATTTGGGATTCTGCTCCTTCCCAAGGCTCCTGCCCCCAGCCTACGCCAAGGACCAGCCCCATTTTTCTAAGTCAACGCACATCTCTAATTGAAACACAAAGTGAAGGGATGCTGGAAAGCCACTGGCCTTTATGGTTTATTAAGCTTCTTGTGCAGACAAAACGTTGCCCTTTTTTTTTCTTCTTCTTTTTTTTTTTTTTTTTGGTAGATTAGAGCATTTCACCTCTGTGCTGCACTTCACAAAGCCTGGCCCTCCTTCGGAATGATGGAAGGAAGGTTGGGAAGATCCGGCATTTGTTGCTGAAAGATTTTTTGACTCTATTTTTACAAAGAATAGCAGTCCCATTTCTAAACAGCTCTTTATTAAACCGTCCAAACGTATCATCTGCACTGGAGGATGTAAGGGCTGACACAAGACAAAACCATCAGATTGCTCCGAGAAAATGCATTGGCTTGTCTTGACAATTTAGGGCTCTGCGGAATACTCTGTTCATATTTGCTGTTGATTTTAAGACTGAAATTTGCAGTATGAAAACAGACATGTCCAAGAAAGCATTGCTCAGCTGAAACTTAAAAGGACAGAGATGCAGGATTACAGCAGAGAGATGCAGCTCCTGGCTCGCAGCCCTTTCTTAGGAACCAGCCTTCACTTTGCCTTGGGCTTTTGGTCTATCAGCATCTAATGAGAGATGACAGTGCAGGCTCCCTTAGGGGCTAACGTGGGCAATTTCAGTCCTGGCATTTTAATTTATCTGTAACCAGCAGTTTTCAAAAGGGTAGAGCTAAAAAAGAACTTGGCTTGGTCACACACGCAGACAAAAAAAGGGAGAGCTGTGACACAGAATGCAGGAGGAGGTTTTGCTTCGCTTTAACTCCTTGGGCTCCTGCAAGGCAGGCACGGTGCAGCCGAGCCCACAGCGATGGCTGCTGGATGCTGCCAGCCCCATGCAGCAGACACTGGGATTCCTCCCACCAACGCGCGCTCCTCCGTGGTTTATGGATGTTGGTTTTAGTGCCGGGCACATCTACTATATTCATGACAGCTCGGGTCCCGACTTTTCCCGTTTATTAATCCCCAAAGTTGCATTCAGACACCACGAAGGCAAAGGGTTAGCTGAGGATCAGCAGCGGCCATAAATCCACAATTAAAGGCTGTGGGTTTGTCTCCGGCCCACCCCACGGAGCTGGCCGCGAGCGCCCCGCACTCATTGCACGCATGCAGCCCCTGCACTGCAGATCCGAGGTCTGGACGCCCCGGGGTATTTTCCTCGCTGGGTTTCCATGTGGTTGGGTGCACACGCAGCACTGAAGCTGCTCGGGACGAGATCGGTGCTGACGCAGCGGTGCTGCTGAGAGCAGCGTCTGGCACCGGCTCACATCCGACCCTCATCAGGAGCTGTTGACATTGCCTTTTATTTGTTCCACTGCATTTTCGATACACCCTGCAGGCAGCTGGCTGACCTCGGGGCACCCCACAGCATCCACGTGCTCCTGAGGGATGGCTCCGACCAAGCCTGTGTCTCAGCTGGGTCAGAGTTGCGAAAGCTTTGCTTGGGCTTGAAAGAGTTAATTTTTTATATTTATTTTTTTTTTTACTCCTTTCCACGGCAGAATCTCACGTTGCCTTTTTCTCCCTGCTGCCTCTAGAGGACCAGGCGATTCCAGACAAAGCTCGAGCAGATGGTTTTGGTGATGTAAAGCACAGGGGGATCGCTCCCAGGAGCTGCTGAGGCACTGAAGTCAGAAATGAACTGATGCATGCAGCATGCCACATCCCCTGCCCCTCTGCCTTTGCACTGATCCCTCCTGCACAGACAGGCCGCGTTGCACAGCGTGCTGTTTGCTGGGTGCTGCACTGAGTGTTGGCTGCTGCAGTTCGGAAGCTTTACAAACCACAACATAACGTAAAACCTCAACCTTTTGTCCATGGCAAACACTGTCAAAGTTGTCAAAGAGTGATGGAAGCAAATCTGTATCTTCTCAGTCTTAGTGAAAAAAACAAAATCTGAGATCCAGAAGCGTTCGCCGCTTAGCAAATTCCTGCTATGTGAGAACCAACAGTTTCTCTCCAGGAGATTTTCCTTGCTTCAGTGAGATATACTGGATCCACATGGGGGAATCCAAACATTCTTCAGCAGAACTATGCATCCATTCCAGACAAGCACACCTGAACCACACTCTGTGTTGCACACAGTCCATGCATCTTCCACTACCACAATTCTCTACAATGGAGCTGTGCTATGAAACTCCCCTAGAAACAGTTAAACACAAGAAAGCAGAAATGATCCATACGTTAGGCCTGGCTATAGGTTCAAAATCATAAGCTATGGCCTCTTGACCTCATATTCTGAGGGGAAATCAGAAGCATTTTTCTGAAGAGCCACCACTGGCGGAAGGGAGGCTTAATATACGGCACAGCAGAGCACTGATGCAAATAAACACAATGCTGCATAATTGCAGGGAAAATCAATAAGTAGTGTGTTGGTTAAAATGAAGATGTACTCATTGAGGTTTCTGGTTTACACGTGCGAATGGCTTCCTCCCTCAAAATGGAGAAAGATTTTTTCCTTCCCGAGTGCAACAAAAGGCGACGGCTCCTCTATAAAACAAGCAAGTTTCAGCCACCGTCTTCCTCAGAGCAGCTATCCGAAGAGTCGTGATTATTAGCATAATTAATAACCCCAGTTTGCTCATTTGAAAAATTCCAGCAACGTTTGTGGCTCAGACACCGCGTCAGCGCAACGCACGCGAAATCGCTGTGACAACTGCTCTGCAAGTTAAGGCTTTATTGACGAGCGCCACAAAGAGAGGCAGCCCAGAGCAAGTCCCTTTTCACTTTAATATTTAAACCTCCTTTAAGAGTACGTCAATATTAACTCTCATAATTGATGCTGACAGTTGACTGTCTGGCCATAAAGAAGACAAAATGAGACAATAAAACACGAATAATAGCAAACGCCGCACGCCGGCCAATGCGGCGAAGGGCACTGAGGTCCCCACAGTGGCACAGAGTGATGCTGTTGGGTGGGAATGGATGGGACCCTTTGGGATGCCAACGGGCTCTGTAGATGGACTTCCCCTGAGGGGGCCAAGTTGAGCTCAAGAAATGTGCCCTTGCTCAGCCCAGAGCCTGGCTGGCCCTTTTAATAACCAAATACCATTTGTAGGTAGTTAACCTCCAGATTTCCAGCATTAAAGGTATTTCCCACAGGAACCAGAAAGAACTGCAGGAATGGAGAAAGGCAAAGTTCATGGAAGTCATTGGGAAACAGCATGCAGCCTTCTGCAAATCCCAGCGCATGGGGAAAGCATCCAGTCAGCCCTCCGTGCGCCGGGATCTGGAGATATTTATTTACTGGGCAGAGCTTCCCAGTTCCCATTCTGCAAAATGAGCCCATTGTTTGTACTTAAACTCTGGGCTAAAAGTAGTAAAAAATGTAAACAACGTAATGCAGAGTTTTCATGCAAAGTGCTCGCGAGGTGAAGTGTGGCTACTGGGGATGTGGTCTGTAATGCAGAGGGAACCGTGCAGTAGATCTCCATCTCTGCTTCTCGAGTGAGGTTCTGAGTGGTTTTGTTGGCTTTGGTTTCTACTGATTCACACGCACACACAGAATCAAAACATAAGAGGTTCTGAAGTTGATACAGCAGTTTTAATTCTTATATTTTTAAAACTTTTTCAAAACTAAAGACAGGAGAACAACTGAACTCTCTTGGAGATATTAAAAAAGTGAGCCTGGTTTAACATAACACATCCCACCCCCGAAAATACTTCATATATAGAAATTTGGTGTCTCTAAATGGTAAGGCTTAATTTAAAATATTATCTGCAGGAATAACCCCTTTTTTTCCCCATACATGTCCAACAGACATTACCACAGATAAGCACCTCTTCAGCTGAGCCATTTTGGGTACCTCTGCTCTTACCTCAGCCCTAAACTGATTCGTTGCGGCTGCTCCTGAGCACTGCTCTTGCAGCACTTACAAAGTCCCAACTAAGAGTTTTCCTTCCGTACCCAACGCTTTGTCTCTGTTCTGTGGGGTTCTCCAGGCACTTCTGCTCCTGACAGAGGAAGATGACAATGGAGGAACTGGGATTAGGGAAAAAATGAGGAGCCCTAACGGCTTCCGTGCGCTGGAGAGCAGGTTACGGATTTAGCACTAACAACAGAAGATGGGAAAGCTTTGCAGCAATTAAAGCTGGGCAGAAGGCAGCAAACGCTGGAGAAAATAGGGGGGGGAAAAAATCATTGCACTGTTGTGAGTCTGAAAAAAATAAATACATTTGAACAAAAATCAATACCTTTATTGTTCGCCATGAGAGCCGCGAGGAGCGAAGCGCCGCACTCACATCTCATGGCTGAGTGCAACGTCAGACATCAGCGCTCAGATCCTCACCAGAAACAGCGATGGGAACCTTTTGTTTAAAATGCCTGTTTCACAGGAAGCTCTCCTGACTGATTACTGTGGTTATATTTGGAAGAAAGGCTGCCACTGACACCAACTAGCTGCGGTAATTGAGTGCGCTTTAAGAAATGATATCACTTTCCACAACAAACGTCGCCAAGCTAGAACTGCATCTGTGTGCATACACACGTGTGTGTGTGCGTGTGTATGTGCTGGGTTTGTACGAGGGAAAAAGGCTGCTGGGGAAAATTTGGTGGTGGATGCATCCAGCTCCATCCTTAACTGTGGCACTGCGAATCAAACATTGCGTGCGCTGTAATCTTCTCCTCCTTACAGTGATGCATTCGTTACCACCACGGCTCTTGTTTAAGCATCTGACTACAGTAATTGTTTTATGCATTAGCTATGCTCCCTGATGTTTGCACTGTTATCTGTATCCAAAATGGTGCCTGCAGACACCAGCTGCCCCGTTCCTTGCTTTGAGAGTTGCCTTGTGTCAGTCCCAGCCAGGGACAGGTTTCGGAGTTCTCCCATACATCCTGCAGTGCACAGCTCCATGTGGAGCTCAGGAAGGCACACCCAGCCCTGCATGGGTCCTTATAGCTGAGCAGCTCCCAGTGCTGGTGGCTGTGAGCGCAGGGTGCAGCATTCCCACCTGTCTCCTGCAACACAAAGACGGACACAAAATGCACTGCAAGCATGCAGGACCTTCCATAGGCAGCATAGGCGGGCAGGCAAGGTTTCTGCACTGCAACTTGCTCTGTGTGTCACGGAAAGTAAAAACGGAGCCTAATGCCACCCATTAAATATCTTCATTATAAGGGCATCCCTTCCAGCTGACTCTCAATTTTGCTGCATCTCAAGGCCGTGTGTTAATAACTGCGCGGCAGGGCGAGCGTTCTTAAAAAACCCCGGCCATTTAAATTCGTACAAATAATATGCAGCTTCCCCTGCCTGACGGATGGATATACGGCTCAGCCAAGCCACCAGAAAGGCAATAAATATATGTACTGTTATGGGTCATGAGTTTAAAAATTAAATCAAATGCAGAAATTGAGTCTTGACAGAATCTGAAGGGATAATGCCTTAGCTTCTCCAATTACGCAGTTCAACATTTGGATAAATCGTATGAAAGTAAGTATTTAGCCCCATTTTTCATAATCACTATTAATGAGAACAAAATGGGAGCTGAGGGCAGAGGGAGAGAGTTCTGACAAGATAAATAGCATATGGGGTGTGTTGTCAGCCACAGAAAATCGCGGCTGTTTAAACCCCCTAAACAGCAGGAAGGGAAAATGCGGTAAAAAGAGAGAGAGAGAGAAGAGTTGGTCCTGCATTCTTAACATCCTCCGCATTAGGGTGTTCAGGTCTGGCTTCCCAAACATAATGCAGGGCTCCTCGAGCACCCAGCACGGTGTGGGCGAGCAGTACCTGAAGCAATGGGGTGGAAAGCTGCCTGTCCCGTGCTGTAAGCAGCATTAAAGCCTTGCTGCAAAACGTCCCATACAAACACACAGCTTGGCTCCATGGGCAGGCCCTGC
Source organism: Bambusicola thoracicus (assembly GCA_002909625.1). Lineage (NCBI taxonomy): Eukaryota > Metazoa > Chordata > Aves > Galliformes > Phasianidae > Bambusicola > Bambusicola thoracicus. The sequence continues at coordinate 12,831 of PPHD01002203.1, read as the reverse complement.
GGGCTCAGGGCAGGAGAGCATCTCCGGGGACCATCTCTATGAGTGGAGATAATGGGAGCAGGGAAGAGACAGCTCTGCCTGGCGCTCAGTGCTATGGCACACACAGGATGTGCAGAAGCAAAGGAGGGGAAGGTGAGAATCCTGCAGTCATTTTCTATTATCCCCATCCTTCCTCCCATTAGTATCGAAATCCCTTTGAGTGCCGGTGCTGGAATTATTCTCAGAGATTTTCGCACGAAATTTGATGGCGCCGAGCTGAATTCCTTCCTACCCCATTCTGACATCTGGGGCTCTGATTTTCCCCATCCTGAGTTCACGCATCCCGGGAGCAGTGGGGTTCCTCCTGGGTGGGTGCTGAGCCCTGCTGCCCGCATGTATCCATACTGGCTGTGACCTCCTGGTGCCCACAGCACCCCCAGCACCGTCGGTTTGTGATATCAGACACAGGCGGATCTGCAGCTCTGAAAACACGCGTTCTGCTGCAAAGCTCTGCATTAAGCTATAAATACCGCAGCAATCCAGGGGAGAAGGGACCTCTCCCGTATCTCATGCAACATTAGCAGCGAGCAGATTAAGCGCGTGGGGCCTGGGAGATTATCTCCTCGGATCGATGCGAAGAGGGGAAGCAAACAAACAGCTGGCCGGGTTCCCCCCGAAATGCAAACGTGAGACGGTGGCGAGCTTCAAAGCGCCTGTTTGACACCAAATAGGTGGGGTGCCCACCCCTGCCGTGCCCGGGGAGCGGACAAATAAATAAACAGAGAAAGATTTCTGCTCCCTCCTCCCACCCGCCACAAAAGCACCTCCCATGGAAAAGCAGAAAAGCAGCAAAAACCGCCCCAGAACATATGGCGGAATGAAGCGCGGGATCCCCGTGGGTTTGGGATGTACAAGTAAATATTAATCTGGGGGGGATACGGGGGGCTGAGATCAAAAGAGCTGCTTCGGTTTCTATAGGGAAAAGGAGTTCTTTGATGTCCCAGCATCTTCCCCGCGCCGCCTAATGAACTGAAATTGTGACACAGTGACATCCTGCAAGGTTTGAAAGCGCTCAGCACAATGACACGTCTTTGGGGTTTGCTGCTTGCTTTTTCTCCCTCTCCCCAAACAGCGGAGCAGGGGGAGGCAGCGAGCAGATTGCCCGCAGTGGGAGCAGAAAGGGCCTCGTCCCACTCCCTGGGGCTGGAGAGTGCTGGGTAGGGATGCAGAGGGGGGGAAGAGGAGGGTATGCAAAGTGGGGGGGCGACAGAAGCATCACCTACAGGTATCTGGGAGTGCCCGGAAGCATCTCCTCGCCCACCCTGCTGCACCCATAGCCACACTGCACACAGACACCACAGGGTTAAATGATGATAATCCAGGGATTTTCTCCAGATTAATCCCAGCCCTATGTAAAAGTGGGGGGGTTTGGTGGCAGAGGGAAACCAAGCACATAAACCCAGCTAGG
>PPHD01002202.1:0-27503 GCA_002909625.1 Bambusicola thoracicus | reverse complement strand
TTTTTTTTTTTTTTTTTTTTTTTTAAGTCTGAGTCTACTAAATACAAAACTGTAATAATTAAGGTTTTAGTCCAAGGCACAAAAATTTTAATCAAATTTTGTGATGTTATCTGATAGCTCAACTTGTGTGCAGAGACCTGGCACCTGCATTAGCAATATTGTCAGATAATAGTAATTGTGTATGTCATCAAGGCAATTTGAAATTAAGACTTCCAAAGGAAACATTAAGTACGTAGTATTTAGAACAGGACAGCAAAATTGTTATATTGATTTTTGGTTAATTTAGAGTAATGTTATTATTTTGTGGTGATTAAACTTACTGGCTGTAGAGCATTACACTCAGAGTACATTCAGCCCTGTTTTGTGCTCACTAGAACAGTGAATGATTTAATTACTGCACGTTGTTCAGTGCACATACTTGTGTTTAGCGAGTTATCCAGTGCAAGATAAAAAAATATTGGGTTCTCAAACACACAGAGCTTCTTGCCTTAATGAAAAACACAGTGCTCGCTAGCCAAACTTATTTTTGTAATTAAAATCTTTATTAAAACTTTCCTGAATAATAGTAGAAGATTCTTAATATAGCAGTGCAATGGAATGTTTATAAGATAGCTTTAGCTTTTAAGCATTGAGATGAGGGTGTTTTCTCCTGCTGGGCTTTGTGCAATGACTAAATCCAAAATATGAAAAGATAAATTGTCTTATGACCCCAGTGCTTTTACATCTTTATGTTGTCCAGTTGTGCCTTATTCCATGCCTTGCCTTGCTGTTACAAAACTCAACTGAAGATGGAAAACAAGTCTGTGTATGGCATTGTGCTAATGTGGGCTTGTGAGTTTTTTATTACCTTTGTGCAGTGTTTTAGTCAAATTCAGATTTTGTTTGGCCCTGTGATAAATATTCATCAGGGATGGTCAGTTTTGTTGCATGTATCTCAGGAATAACTTCATAAAGGTTGCTTCTACGTAGTGAGCTTGTTCAGCATGAAAACTCTTCAGTGGTGCTGGGGCGGAGTCTGTGCCTGCAGTGTATTACCCGCCTTGGATATTGTTGCAGGAAGTTGCTTGACCGCTTCACCTGGCAACACCGAACAGGGGCTGACACACTGTTCCTAGTTAAGATTGTTCGGGCAGCTTTCCTCAAATGTACAAAAGTAGCAAAGTCGATCTAGGTGACCATGGGCTTCCTTTGGTCTCACCATGTCTGGCCCAAGCCATCTCTTTCTGGACCCAGTCCTTGCTCTTCTCCCTGGTGATATGTCATTTTGGGGGTGTTCACTGTCTCCTTGATTGGAAAGCCATGGATCTACGTAGATAAACACATTTCTGAATGAAAAATATTGCAGTTAACTGTGTTGCATTGTGTTCCCTTCCCTGGAAGGCTGTCAGGTAGCATGTCTATGTGCATTATGTACCAAGCGTTAAATTGTTGGAAGGTGCTGCACTATGCAGCTAACTGTGGTATTTATTCCTTCCTTGACCAGTGTAGTGGAAGCATGGTAAAATTGAGTTTGACACAATGCACATACAGAACTGGTTGCCAGTGGTACGGTAATTCAATACATTGCCATTCTATTGTCATTACTTGACTACTGAGTGATAAGAAAGTTGATTTGGAATCCCATTTGACACTCAGTGTACTTGTCAACAGTCCCCAGTGAAAAGCTTAAAATCATGTAGCATTTTGTGTAGATTGGCTGTGCACATTTGTAAAGGTAGGCAATCTGGCAGATAATTCATAGTAAAGCAGAAGGATATTTTTATGGAAATGATGATATTGTATACCTTTTTCTCATTATTTAAAATTTGATTTTAAATGCATATGAAGACTTTGTCTTCACTAATGATTCCACTTACTAGAGAACTAATAGAGGAATATAGCTGTGCTCTAGGGCATTTGAAAATTGCCTGGAGTTTTCTGTGCATCTCAGGCCATTTTGACAAGATAAGTCTAGGGCTGCAGCAATTGCTGTGACAAATTCATATCACATTTATATATTACATTTCAGAATAGAAATAGATAGAATTTACAGTTTCTACTTTTTTGATTATCCGTATGAATATGAATTAATCATTCAAAAGATTAATGAATGGTTATCTGTAGGTAAATTTATTTTCCATTATCTCTGAACAGTTTGTGTTTGTTAATGTGTAATGTCTCACATTATGTTGATTTAGATTATTAGGATACGAATAAAGAATTGAAATTATAGTTATTCATATGAAATAAAGGAAAAAGCAGATAAAATTCAGAACACTGTTCTAGCACTGAAGTTGATGATTTCATTTGAGCTTCAGCTTCACCTAAAAATTATTGAAGTCATCCTATAGGTATGTCATAGCAAGCTGACTAATATTTTTCCTGTTTCTGATTATAGCAAACTTCAAATACTAGTTTTGTTTTTTGTTTGTTTGTTTGTTTTTCAGAATGGTTTAGGAAGCTACTTATTTTACATAGTATGTTCAAATTAAAATCCCTAATTTTTAATGGAGGTAGTGTCTTCTAGAGAGTGATTTAGAGTTGTATGTCTTAGACAGTATGAATACTCTCTATGAGCCAAACTGTATGTCTATGGTTGTTCAGTCAGTGGTTATTCGGCTCACTCAGTGGGATTGCATGGATACAGTGGAGATCAGAATTTGTTCAGTATTCTCTGTTAGCATATATTCTTTCTTTGAGAAGAATAGACTAATGTATTATTCACTTCCTTCATGAAATCACAAGACTGTGTAATGAAAATGAACGTTGTTATTGTTTTTCTTTCTTTCTTTTTTTTTTCTCACACAGTGAATTGTTTTTCAAGTCCTTTGCATGCCCAACAACAGCAAAAAAGCTCTCACTAGGATAATTGATTTGGGTTGGATATGCTAATTCTGCAGACTGAGTAAGGCTGTACTCTCATACTAATCAGTTAATTCTTGAAAGGAGTTTCAGTAAATACTCTAGACTGAATACATGAGCAATATTAGGTATGCACCATAATAGAAGAAAATTACTATGAGATATATTTGGTAAATGGGGACAATAAGCGTTTCTAAGACTTTCCTGGAGAAAGAAAAGTATGGCCTAAATTCTCATTCTGACAAAAGAGAAAAAATAAAAATTAAAATAATTCCTTGCATTTTAAACTAATGTTAATGTTAATTTTAAGACTTGGTTAGAACCTTCCTTCCTTTTAGCTGAAGATTCACTGATATGTTCACATTTTCTCACTGAAATTTCATAGCACTAATACAAGCCTTTCAAACTGTTTTTAATTTATTGAATGCTACTTCAACCATGTGGTTTTAGATGTAGACATCTATTTTTGTATTATTTTTATTGTGCCCTAGTGGTATATACATCTGTTCTTTCCTATGATATCTCTTGTGGAGGATTCTATTTTAAGAATCTTAAACAAAATATGACTGTTGTCATGGAATTGCCACTTCGGGCTTTATTTACTTGAAAAGTAGCTAAATATTTTTTGAGAGACATTATATGTACCTAACATCACCACAGGCTTGTACTTTTGGATTCTTAATTAAATCAAATATGAGATTTGTTCTGTCTCTGCACTGAAAATGCCCATAATCCCTATGTGACAATGCACTCACTATGTTCCAGCAAGTCTAGGGGCACACTTTCCTTATCAAGTTGTGCCGCTTGGCTCTACCTGCCTGACCGTACTAGAAGAAAATATCGCCTGGGGGACGTTTGTGTAGCTTTCTCCGGAAAAAGAGCAAACTTTAGGTTTCAGATAAAATTGAGAGGAAAGATACTAAAGAAGGGCAAAAAAGACCCTGGGGAACCTGATGTACCCTCTGTGAGACATTCTGGTCAGTCCTCTGTCAGGTCTGTGAGATGCTTATTTCCAGATCAAGGCTAAAGACTTGACCTACTTAAATAAACAAGGTGAAGTTAAAAATTATATATTAGTGATATTTACAAAGAAGAGCAAAGAAGAGCACATGCTCAGTATTTTCCACCTATCCGGAAAATGCCCATATATGTGCCAGTCTGCAAGAATGAAATTTCCATGATTTCCAAAATAAATGGAGATAGAAGCTTAAAGTGTGTGCTCCCCCATAATAACTGTTATAAGCCCAAAATAATGAAGTCTTTTTACTTGTGTGATAACTCTTTGCTATTCTTTTAACATATATGTTTACCACTATATTCCTAATGGCAGAAAAACAACATATTTTCAGTCTGGCCTTCTGAAGCTTACAAGAAAATGTCTCTGTGGTAAAGAATTCCTCCTCAGTGAGGCAAAAATCACCATTTACCTCTAGGAAAGGTGTACTGAGGTAAATGTGTAGAGTATAAGACATGACACAATCTGTGATGAGCATATATCACACATTCCAAACATGCTTCAAAAGCCCTTTTGTTATGAAGTTCAGATAACACACAATCTCTTCCTGCTGAAGGATTGATTTTATATTTTTTTTCCTTTCCTTTGGCATCACAATCACAATGACATTAGGTAGGATTTGACCTTATTTACACCCTGTCTACTCATCTGGCTGTAGGAATTACAAGAGGCAATTTTAAACATTAAAAATAACAAACAAAAACTGTCCTTGCAATGTCTTTCTGCAGCACTTTGCGTTTGCTAGCGAAAATGTGCATGACTATCATAGCCATTTATCTGGCCTTAGCATTTGCACAGATTATAGGGTGCTGTCACTATTTCTAGTAACTTCAGCAGTCATTACTTTTAATAGAACAATAGAACCAAATGATCCTTGATCATCAATTTTTGGAAATTGTTTTATTTTGCATATCCCACATTACCCAGCTTCCAGACATACATCAGACTGCTGTAGTCTGCTGTTGAGCTACACATTCAAGAAGTTTCTCTTTATATAGAAGAGAATGTCATATTATGTAAAGATTTATGACTGCATAGATAGGATTTCTACAAACTCTGCTTGTGCCTGGCCTATATGTTCACTTGGAACTGTCAGTTTATATACCCTGTTTGTTGTTGGGAATTGGATTGAAGGGAGTATATATCCTGCAAAATAATGGCTGATATTCCCAAAGAATTGTGAAGTAATTCTTTTAAATATCATTTTTGTTGGTGTTTTAGAAAATAAAATGGCACATTCAGAGTTTGTTCTAGACAGTATGATTTTGGATCTTATTAAAAACAAGTTTTAGTTCTTTGCTTGACTAAAAAAAGTGTTGTCTTCGAATCTGGAGAAGAAAACAAGAACAAAAAGCTTATTCTTTCTTCAAACTATGAAAACAATGTGTTTATTTGTAATTTTCTCTGAATTACAGGGATTTTTTTTGTACTAACCAAACCTCTTTGTTTATAGATAAATTGAACCATGGTCACCATTGTTTTTATTGTAGAGCTGCTGTTTGAACTCTGTTCCTTTGGTATAACAGGGCTCTGTGCAGTAAACGTTACACTTTCTTGCTTAGAAGATAAGAATTCCTCACAGGTGTTCCTGAAGTGGTTTATAGGTTTTACTTGCAGTTTCTCTAGAGTTTAACTTAATGAAAGCTTGAAAACTGTTTAAAATGTTTTCATTGTAATGACATCCGATTCTATCTCCTTTATATGTTGCATGGGATTAAATTGCTTGGGGAAAAATGGTAACAAGTTTCCAGCACAGTGAAGCACAAAAAAGAATGCTTAAGTGAAGACTGATTTAATATCCTTCTATCCTTCAGTTGTGATAGGATTTTTTTTTTTTTTTGAGAAATGTCAATCAACCATAAATGAATTGCAATATGCAAAACTTCAAATAAAATCTCAGTGAATATTGAAGAAAGACTGAAAGGGTATGGAGAAAAACACAGCTAGTTTGTGGTAAAAGCAATGTATGTCTTATTTGTTCGTTAGAAGCTTTTCTTTTCTGATGATGCTTGCAGCAGTGAAGGGTTTTCTGTTCTGGGGGGTGTGGGGAGAAGAGTTGCAGAGAAGGAAGAGTGAATTGTTTTAGTTCTTATATTATGCATCTGCTCCAATATAAAACATGAAAAATTCTGCAGTGGCTGGAAGCTCAAAGTAATGGTTTCTGCTGTTTCTTATTTAACTTTTTTTTTTAATCTTCCAGTGCACATACGATTCTGAGAATTTCACTGCTAAGTGTTGTTGTAGACTAGACTTGAGTACTTCACATTTTAAACACAAATGCGTTTAATTGGAACTGCATATGAACATATTTATAGAACAGAAATTTGTTCATCCTAATGTTGGTTCTTTTCCATCTTTCCTGTTGTACATCTCCTCTTTGCTTCAGCCATCTTCAGTGTTCCTCTAACTTCTTAGATTTCTGGGCACTTGGAGCTCTTGGCCATTCTTAACTGGCTCAGATGTCATCCTGGATCGTGTATATTGTTATTTTTTTCTAGTAACAGTAATAGCCTTTGGTCTTGTTGAGTTTATTTCTTGTTAATGTTGAAGTTACACAGGAAGCCTCCCACAGGACATTTAAATTAGCTTAGTTGATATAGACACTGCCCTGCCTTCTGAGGTCTGCTTGATTTTCTTTCTATCTTCATCTCTGTTTATACTTCCTATCATATATTCTTTTTAGCTCTATGCCATTTACTTCATTATTTTAATGTTTAAAAAATGCACTTTTCTTCTAGAGAAAAGTCCCATGGCTGTAGAAAATAATAAGCTATGTAATGGCTTTATATATCTAAAAACAGTCTTAATAACCACTGGCATTCTAAAATGTGATAAAATGCTTTTCAGCATTAGTGTTTTCAGACTTAATGTTCCTTTGCATCTAAATGTTCAGAATTATTGATATACAGGGCTATCAAGATTACCTAGCTAGTTTGAGATCATTTTTGTCAGTTTACGAGGATATGGGTTTTTTATTTTTACTAATCTTATGTTCCATTTCTCTTCAAGAGTCCATGCATCAATGTCTACATCACATGTTCTTGTTTCTATCATTTTCTAAACTATCAACATATTGAAAATGTTACTGCAGACTCATCCTATAAGCTCCACAGCAATCATACTTTTTTCTCAGAACCATTGTGCAAAGCTGTAGGGATCCAGCTGTGGGAAATCATGCATCTTCATGCCTTGATCATTTATTAAGATGGAATGGGACAAAGACTTCACTCAGTACATTCCTGTATATCACTATTATACTTTTATAAGGAGTTCCATACTGTTTGGAGCCCAGAGACCTTCTCATCCTATGCATGGATTAGATGCTTTCTTTAAATCTGCTATGTATTGTGATCTCGATTCCCTTAACTCGTTTCATTATAAGCCTTTCACTTAATTTAAAATATATGATACACCCTGGACTATTTTCCCGTATTATTTAAAAATAATTACACAGGAAAATTATTGAACTTATAAATAGCCTAGGATTTTTGATTTTTTTTTTTAATACAGTGCTACAATAGAAGTTCGTTTTTCCTTTATCCTTTCAACTAAAGTAACAGCTACTAAGTAGGTCAGAGGTTATAACATTTGTCTGTATCTTCAATTTTCAACCTCTTGATTGTGACTTCTCGAGAGGTAAGATATAAATTTTCAGCAAAACATACAGTTGCAGACAATAATTAAAGCTTTATGTAAGTAAGAAAAGGACTCTGTGAGGTAGGCTCTTTTCATTGGTTTTCTTTCACTACTTGCCAAAATGTTACAGCTTTATACTTAACAAGTTAGACAGTAGCACAGTTAATGTTCTTTAACCTGGCTCTAGTAGAAGGGATCCCGCCAGCTGTTTGGTAGTGGTTGTTGGCATTCTTTCCCTGAGTCAGGCTTCGTCTGATGGAACGGTGCACAAGTCTCAGCAAGATACTTAGGTTAAAAAAATGTTTAGTTTGAAAAACCGCAGTTTATAATAGTAGTGAATCTTCTTATCATCTCCAGTCTGTTATGCAGTTTTTGAGTTCGGTCAGTGTGACCTGAAATGTGCTGAGAGCTATGCTCTGTTTTCCTGTTCCTACCTTTAAAGTAAATATCCAGGGCAAGCTATCTGAGGGCCTTATTTTCTCTTATCAGAAACAGAATGACTTGATCCCAATTTTCACTTTGGATTTGATCCTTCTTCCCAGAGATTATACTGTTGGACATCATACATTAATATCTTTCCTCATCTTTCCCAGATTTCTTAAAAATGTTTATAGCACCTTTCTTGACTTATAGCTTTAGCCTTTAGGGTACTTTGCTCTGCTTACAGGACTCTAAGGTAGAATGCTTTCACAGAACGTGCTTCTAATTATTAATCATGTTACTCCTTTCAAATATTATAATGCTTGTTATTATCTTCTCTAAGGAGAGATCTCTTCTCATTGTCTAGTTAGATGTCTGTAACTGAGTTGGACACTGTAAGCTCCAGTACAGCTGGAGGCAAAGGAGAAAGTCGGGGTATGTTTTGTTTATTCTAGCAATCTACTTGAAGAGTGACTTACTTCGTCCATAAGCTGCCTAGCCTAGGAGACTAGTTTAAGCATCTACTGTATCGTGCCCATTTTTTTAGATTTTGCATATGAGACGGGATTAATCTGAAGATAGCAGTGTTTAGTCTGCAGCTTTCACTCAAGAGTTTTTAAACTTAGGCTGGCCCATTGCAGAAGCTCTTGTTTTAGACAAGATTCAGCATTCTGTTGGGAAATAGTGAGGCATATAAGCAAAGAATATTCTATAAGATTCTAGAAATGGAACTCTCATAGCCAGAAATCAAATAAACAAATAGTCTAACCCAGGTGGGAAGAACCTCTTGGAATTAATGCTTTAATTTTTTGCTGTCTTTCATCGGACTTCCATGGTTATGCATGATATATACCTACCAGTTTGATTCGTAAACTTACGTGAGCCTAGGATTCTGGTAAAATTAAATCTTTCATTTTTTGATCATGGTGTTTTCATTCTCATCAGTATCATTGTGGGAAAACAGTGATTACTACTAATTTCTCCTGGGTGATTTATGGAATTTATTTAGGCAAAAATGGCATATACTGAAATATTCCTTGAAGCATCTCAGTGAGCAGTCTCTTTAATTTTTCATCATCCTAAATGTAACTTTCTAAAGCCCAGGCATCCCCAGTCACCAGTGACAGTAACTGCACTGCAACAGCTAAAACCGAGGCCAACAGCTTGACTAAATCATAATGCACAGTGTCTTACTCACTCACTGGTAAGTAATTCCCATAACTTGAATATCTATTACTAGTTTGTTTTAGGTTATAAGAAGTATTAATCTCTAAATGAAGCTTTGAGATGCAAATGGAATGTGCTGAATAAATATCAATTATTATTCATTAAAATGCAAATGGGGATAGGCACTTCTGAGACAGTATAAGTGGTCAAAATAAATTAAATAAAGGACAGAACACCAGTAATTAGACATTCATAAATCACACATAAGATATTGCCATGATTACCGGACACAAAGCTCTGTGTTTGTCCTTCAGCTTTATGCTGTAGCCTTAGAACACTTTTTGTCTCCAGTGACCATTCAAAATATTCAGGCACCACAATTCATACTAAAATTTTATTAGATGTGTTTTAATGATAACTTCTCAATGGCAGTAAATTTTAGCAGCATGACTTTAATTCATTTTAATGAATTCTGTAGTTAAATCCCTGTATGTTTTCTAAAAAGCCTACTCACACTTTCCAGAGCATAAATGTATTGGAATATTTTAGTTTACCACTTAATGAGCATATGTTTTCCAGGTTTACGTAGGTTTTATACTTTCAGTTCTGCACAGGGAAACCATTAAATCCTGTACGCACAAATGCCAGTCAAAGAGTTTAAAAAGACAGTGAAAATTTTGTGGCTTTTTCTTTTTCTGCATGCTTTGCAACAACTAGGACCAGATGTGGATTGAACAACAAAGTGTACCAAAATTTTTGGAAATGGACACAGTTGAAATGTGTTGTTAACTTTTAAATGTCCTTTGATATATAAATTTGCAGCAGTCTACTAATGGCTCTGTGATAACAAAGGGAGATTGCTCTTAGTATGATAAACATATTGTTAGGACACTGCTTCGTTAAGCCATATCTGTGTGTATGCATACACATAGCTAATTAATGCTGAGTGTAGCCACATGTCAACATTTAACCCTTCATTATCTCTTTAGTTAGATTTTAAGAGCATCAAGTGAAATAAAAATAATTGTAGGACTTGGTAATTAGTAACCTGTTGAAGCAGTTAAATCTAGAAGTAAATAAGATCCAAACATAAACTGAATAACTGTACCCTATGTGCTAATAGCCACATCCTAAAGCAACTTTGTTTTAGCTATTACTGAGAGCACAACTTTGTATTTAAAAACTATTTTTTTAGTGAGTTCAAGTGACTGTTCTATAGAAGGGCTTGGTTTGATCTCCATGGAACACTGTTGTGAAATTTAATCAAGTAAAATCCTTTTATAAGTAGTATGAAAAAAATCTAATAAGAATGAACAGCTTTCATACATTTTGTTGTGGCACCAAAATGGGAGATTATTTTAATGTCATTAGAATTAATTAATGTATATTTAGTAAATGTAAGTTATAGTACAAGTCCTTGATGCATTTGAGATTGCTTTGAAACTGCAATGTGAGGAGTGGTATTTTATGGAGGACAATCTCCATAAATAGATTAAAAATAAAAAGGGTTGTTTTTTTTTTTTTTTTTTTTTTTCCATTTCTGTCAATTGCTTTAGTGAAGTATGAAAGAATTGTTTTCCATAGAAATGTTGCTGCTCTTTCCTGAAGCCAGCTTTTCAGTGACATCAAAATCAGATAGAAAGCAGACTAGATAGTCATCTTGAATTGTAATGATGTCAGGAAATGAGAAGGTATCAGAATTAAATATTTCATACCTTCATTCTTTATAAGTATTGGAAAGAATAAAGAAAAGGGGAATTTCAATAAAATGCTCATTGTGAAAGCTGAGGCAGAACTTGGATGACTGCCCTTTTCATTTATACATGTTGGCCCTTCAAATAATTGGGATAGTGATGTTTGTAAATTTTCACGTTGCTGCGTCTCACTCCAATTTATATGAGGGAGAGGAGGTTCTTTGATGTATGCATATCCGGCGTGAGATTAAGAAACAACGGTTCAAATGTTGGTCTGACCAGTTTATTACAGATGTTAATAAAGGAGATGAAGAAAGGGGAAGGCAGACACTATTACAGATTGGGATAATGGGGAAGGGAAGAAAGGAGATAGAAAAGATAGAAAATAGAGGCAAGGAGTCTTTATAGGTACAAATTAGGGTGATAGGGAAGGGAAGAAAGGCAGTAGAAAAGATAGGAAATAGGAGCAAGGAATAGTCACCACCATGGGTCCAGCGTGGTTCGTGGTTCAGTCGTTCTTCAGTAGGGGTGGGCCATTGAGCGTTGTTCTGTTGATGAGGAGTGATCACCGTGAGGACAACGACGATGATGATGGCTCTCAGCACAGACTTATTTATAAGTCCAAAGTGGTTGAGTCAGCCTTTTAGAATGACGGTTCCTGGCTTTTGGATCTCAGCAGGAATTCCTTTTGTTCCTGTCTCTCTGGCCTTGCCAGCAGATAAGAGGGAGTATGGAGACGCCAACTAGTATCTTGCCTTCACAAGATACAATGGTATCATCCCCCAATTTCCCATAGCAAACAGGAGTAATTTGGTCACAGGACAGATCTTGCGCCAGTAAACAGTCCAGTAAACAGTTCAGTAAACAGTCCTGAGCATTCACTTGACTCTTGGGCTGAAGACAAACAGCTCCAAAAAAATGCTTTTAAATGTAAATTGTCCAGATATTGATGTTGATTGCCACACGGCAGCACCCACTACTCATCTCCTGGAGTTTTATCACACCCCAGGAAGCAAACTTTGAACCAGAAAACAAAGAAGGATTCATACATGCTGTCACTAGTGTTTGCCTTTCTACCTGCTCCAATTAATAATAATAATAAAAGGTAGTGAATCTGACTTTCATATGTACAGTATTTTACTCGTTTTATTTAAACAAATAGGCAAGTGGCATTATGATCATGGAGATACGATGGGACAGCTTGTGTGACTGGGAAGCTGTCACGGGTGGCTATGTGTTTTTTAGGAAAGATGGGACAGTAAGGCAAGGTGGTGGAGTTGCTCTTTATGTGAGAGAACAGCTGGAATGTACTGAGCTCTGCCAAGGGATGTATGATGAATAAGTGGAGAATTAATGGGTGGGAAGTAAGGGGCAGGCTGATGTAGGTGACACTTGTGGGTGTTTACTGCAGGCCACCTGATTGGGAGGAGGAAGTTGATGAGACCTTCTACAGACTGCTGAAAGTAGCCTCACGATCATAGGTACTGGTTCTCATGGGATACTTCAACCATTCTGGCTTTTGCTGGAAAAGAACACTGCCACTCTCACACAGTCCAGGCAGTTCCTGTAGTGTTTGGAGGGTAACATGCTGATGCAGGTGGTGGAAGAGTCAATGAGGAGAGGTGTGTTGCTGGGTCTGTTGGTACAATCTGCTGGATTTGTTGGTACGAACAATGAAGGACTGGTTAGGAATATGAAGGCTGGGGGCAGCCTTGAATGCAACAACTATGAGTTCAGAATCTTACATGGAAGGAACAAAGCAATAAGTAGGATTGCAACCCTGGAATTCAGGAGGGCCATGACCTAATTCTGATGCTTGAGTTTCTATTTGAAAGTCAAATAATGGGATTCATGTTCCTGGCAATAAATTTCAGGTGTCTGCATGTTTACTCCTTCAGTGTGTTGCAGATTCTTTTATAACTGGTGGGAAAAGCTAGCCTGTAACGAAATATGTGTTTTGTATGCTTTTAGTGGCACCACTATTTATAAGATCCTGCGTCTGGGTTGAGGCAATCCCAAGCACAGATACAGGTTTGGCGGAGGATGGCTTGAGAGCAGCCCTGAGATGAAGGATTTGGGAGTGTTGGTTTGATGAAAGATTCAACACAGGTCGGCAGTGTGCTTGCAGCCCAGAAAGCTAACTGTATCCTGGGTTGCATCAAGAAAAGCCTGACCAGCAGGTCAAAGGAGGTGATTCTGCCCTTCTACTTTGCTCTTGTGAGGCTCAACATAGAGTATTGCATCCCGTTATGGGGCTCCCAATACTAGAAAGACATAGAGGTGTTGGAGAAGATCCAGAGTAGGGCCATGAAGATGATCAGAGGGCTGGAATGCCTCCAGTACAAGGACAGGCTGAGAGAGCTGGGGCTCTTCAGCCTGGAGAAGAAAAGACTCCAGGAGGATCTTACAGCTACCTTCCAGTACCTGAAAGGGGCCTACAGGAAAGGTGGGGAGGGACTTTTTAGAAGTGCATGACACAACAGGTCAAGGGAAAATGGTTTTAAACTGAAAGAGAGTAGATTTAGACCAGATATTAGGAAGAAATTCTTTGCTGTGAGGGTGGTGAGACACTGAAACACGCTGTGAATGCCCCCTCCCTGAAGGCATTCAAGGCCAGGCTGGATGAGGCTTTGAGCAACCTGGTGTAGTGGGAGGTATCCCTGCCTGTAGCAGTTGAAATTAGATGATTTTAAAGACCCCTTCCAACCCAAACCATTCTATACATCTATAATTATTGGAAGATTAGAACTAGTTTTTTATTCTTGAAAATTTAAAGAACCTCATTTATGAGTGTTGGGAAGAACCTATATCTGATGTTAGGTGCATTAAATCACTGGAGTTACACTTAAAATATAAGGTTTAGGATTATGAGTCATAGGATTAAGCATCTTTCTGCTTTTGTGAGGGGTAATGTTCTTCAAATGCAGCCCTTACGTGAGGCTTGATAGACCTTACTGGCCTTGTAGCTGAAATCTGAAGCATTTCAACTTTGAGGAGGGGGTGAGAGTCTGAACATTTGCTTGTTGATATTTATTTTACTTTGATCAAATAGAAAAAGCTATAAAGATTTAGTTACTGAATGTGAATAATACCTCATTCTTTAAATATAAATACACTTATTTTGAAATGCCAGGAATAGGAAACCTGTCCTCTAGCAAAAACAATTTGATATGGTAAGAACCTGTCAGCACTTTATTACAATTCCATTCCTCAGGGTGTAAATATTTGTTTCAAGCTGAAAGCTGAATTTGAAGCATCAGCCTCATGACAAACTTGCATTATCAAATTCATCTAAAATAGGCTAAATAGAGCAGAGATCTGTCTTACTTCTGACCATTCTGTATATATTACTGAAATAAACTTATTTGTACATAAACAACTTTTTAGTGGGACTCATCTGAAACTCTCTTGATGTTTACTTTAAATGGTTGTCAATTATGGAGACAAAAGTAAATATTAACTGTAACCTATGGATGTTTTGGTTATGGGTTTTTTGTTTTGATGTGGAGGCAGTTGGTTTCCCCCTCTTGTTATCTCATCTGCATATTTGAGTTACTAATTATACAGCTTGAACTAAAATTCTCTATATTAGAGTAAATATGTTAGTCTAGAGTCTCAATGGTTAGAAAAGTAGATTTCCACTTCTTTCTGTTACTGAGAGTTTTATTGCTTAACGGGTGTACCTGTCTCATAGCACCAATAAAGTCAAATAAAGGAAAAGGACATTTCACTCTTTCCTAGAAGTGGGTGATTGCTCCAGGTCTCCCCTGCTTGTGAACTGGTGGCATACTGATGCACAGGCAGTATTATTTCCTGATAGTACCAGAACGCTGCTTATTCTATGTGAAGAAAAAAAGTAAAGCTGTTTTGGCACTCCGAGACTTCAAATAAAGTAGTATTATTATAAAATGATAAAGAATGATTCAGATTAGAATGATGTGACAACAGTAAAAAGAAACCTTCAATTCTTTGCCAAATTATGGCATAAATAATATACATAGGTATCATTCTGTTGTTGGACTTTCCAGCAAAAATTATCTGATCTGATGGCACACTGTTGACACCAATGATTTTTTCTTATAACACAGTACTATCAGGCTGGGTGGAGGAAATTGTTTGGTGGGAAAAAAAAAATCATTCAGAATGGTTAGGTGACTTTAATCTCAAAGTAACAATAAGACTACATTCAGGTGCAAAGGACATAAGTTCTCTGACTTGAATGCATCTTTATTATTATTAGATTAGGTAGTATACTGGAGCTTAGAACTTGTGTTTTCTTGATATAATAAATATGGATGCAACTCAGGAAATGTTGTTCATGTCATGGTCCATGTTAACTTCAGCTTATTTTGCTCTTCTGTGTTATTCATAAGAGAGGAAGAGAAAAGAGAGAGGTTACATGAGCAACAAGGCTGAGGATGATTCTAAACTCCAATAAAGGAATGGAATGGGCTAGATCTTGTCAGTAACATGGAACAAACGGAGTAGAAGAGAATCACTAACAGTGACAATTAGTATTTTATTTACTGGACTTATCTCCTAGCCAGAGAAACTCGGAGTTGTCATGGTATAAATGTAGAATATCTCAGCCTGTACTGTTCGATATGTAGTGCCAATGCATTATATTCAGTATACTGGATTCAATTTATATTGATTGGTTGCCTGGGCTAGTTCATCTGTCTCCAAGTTGGATGATTTTTATATTTCAATAAGTCTCTTTAAAGACATAAACTTAATCATTTGGTGTAGCAGTAGCTGACAGGTAGCCTACTTTTTAACTTTTCTTTTTGTTAGCTTAGCCTCAGACTGAAAATAATATTCTCTTTCAATATATCTGGAAATGAATGTATGGGCAAGACTAAGCCATGATTCAGAGGAATGTCCTTTTAAATTAGAGCTATGAGATGGATGTAAGTAATGTGATCAGATGGCATAAATAGAAAAAAGAAAGGGAGGAAATAAATATTTAAAAACAGATGCCTGGCAGCAATTTTTCACATTCAAAAAAAAAAGTGTGGAATGACCTTCCAGACATGATTAAGTTCTGCAGATTAGAATATTGAGCCATTCAGGGAAATTAGAAAGCATCCAGGGGTATGTATAGCAGAGGAAACTTGGAAAAGGGGGGAGCTTTTGAAATATGCTTATATTCATATGAACTTGGGTATATCAATATTGAAATTGCTATTGACAGTTCATCATCTCAATGCGCTGTTCATCAGTACCCTCTCTTCAGTCATCTACTGGGGAAATTTATAAGGGTAATTTGATTAATTTTTGCCTTTTGACCTTTTATCTCCTTATTTGCAGGTTTCTTCTGAATTCACTGTACAGAGGTTACCCATCCAAAAATTGTTGTGATAGTGGAATCATGTCATTTGTAAAGTTCACCATTAGCAGCAGAGAATGATTGTTTTCTGTGGCAGAAAGGTAAGTTTAGCTTCTACTACTTACAACATTTCAGACCTGGGTGAATTCCATGTAGAATATTTGTCTCTATTTTGGATGTTTACTGCAGAATATTTGAAACTTTTTTTAATCAGTGGCAGTTATTTTGCTTAACAGATGCGTGATTTACAGATAGATTTACATTAGGTAGTCTAACAGGTAGACTAAGAAAGCAGACAGAATTCTTATGAGGGTTACAGTAAACTGCAGTTTGTCTAAATTAAATGTAGAAAGTTTCAGGTTTATACTCTTATTCCAGTTATAAATATGCCTGAGTAAAAAAGATCATCCCTAGGCAGTAATACATAATTGAATATTGTGCACTTCGGTTGTCTCAAGTCAAAAATTGACTATGAAGCTGCCACAGTTCATCATAAATGGATCTATCCCAGAGAAACTTAGCTTTGACTAAAACTGTAGTCATGGCAGCATGTTCTTTTTTTCAACAACTTCTGCATCCATGTGGTTTGATCATAAATCAGTACTGGTGACCAACGCTGGAAAGATTCATTTCAAATCAGGACATGAAAGATTCTTCTCTCTAAAATATCATAAAGTGACTAAAGTTCTTTAGGGACAAAGCCAGGAGTATTTTGTGAAGTCAGTATCTTAACAGTCTGAAATCTGAACGAGGTAATTTTATTTTTTTTTTATTTTTTATTTTTTTACTACTGATTTTTCAATGAGTGAAAGCCAATTCAAGTCGCTTTTATTTAATTGACTTTTTTTCTGCTATGTATGACACGTCCAGGCTCATAATAACCTGGACATTTCATTTTCATAATCAGAAGACTGTACACAGTTAAAATTATTCAATTCTGGAGGGGTTTCATGTAAAATATGCAGTGTGTATTATAGTGTAGTATTAACAGTTGGTTATCCTAACAGACAGATGTGTTGTCATTCAAAATTTATCAGCATACAACCTGTAAATATTTCAAATACCAAAATATTTGTTTACTGTCCTACATAAATCAAACATGCTGTATGCTGTCATGATTATTCTAAAATCTCAGTGTTTTCCATTTTATTATTATTATTCTTTAATTTTGTAAATAAGCAGCAAAAACTAAGTTAATTATATAATGACATTTTAATGACGGTACACAAGTAATGGATGATGAAACTAGAATTTTCAGATATTATCATGAGAAAAGGGAGGAAGTAGTAGTCTTTTTGATTGTTATAAGAATAATTGGTTCATTATCATAATTATATTCTTGTTCATGATAGCAAGGTCAAACCAAATAAGAGGACCAGTGGTGTTATGTCGGTTTACAGATTGTGACAGGTATTAATTGAGGAAATGAGCATTTGGTTCTGCTGAAAAGAGACAGGTGAACAGCAAACCCAGAGGACCTTTCCCATGCTTCATATTCTTCACCATGTGTGGTAATTTGGTCATGGATTCCAAAAGGACAAAAGATTGCATCTACTCCTGATCTCCCATTTCACTTCAATATACTATAAAAGTGGAATATATATATTTTTTTTTAAATCTTTTTTTAAACGTACTCTGTGCTCCAATTTACTTGAATGCTAGAGTTCTCTCAGAAGTCTTTAATGGTATGAGCAATTATTTGTTTTGACCTACTGAATAGTGAAAAACATAAATATTTTAAAAGGTTTAACTTCCCCCCAGGAAGAGCACACAATAAGCTTAATATTGCTTCTAAACCAATAGTTGAGTAACTGGACAGGACTAGGGGACATTTTTATTATTCCATAATATCACCTGAAATTACTAATAGAGAAGACAAGGTGATAAATATGTTGAATAAGCAGTGTTGTTATTTTACACAATTCCCAGTAGTGTAATAGCAGATGAAGAATAAAGCCCAAATGTTAACTGCTGAATAAACATGAGAATGTTTTGTTTGATTTCTGTGCAGAGCAATTGGTGTGGTACATAGAAAATTTTTCTTCCAAGTTCTCCAGCTACTAATTTTGCCTTAACTAATTAGAATTTATATGTGTTAAGTAAAGTTGTTGGATATAAGGATGAAATGACAAAGAGCTTACAAAGTTGAGCATTCAGAATATGTGTCAAATCACAAAAAATAATAATTTTTTTCTTGAGTCTAATTAGCTGGTCTGTTTTAGCTAAAGCTTCATAAAAATATCAGCTTGATGGACATATGGAGCCTGAAAACATTGTATGAACATTTGGCAAAAGTAAAAGCGCATTTCAAAAAACCTCAATTGAAAGATCTGTTGGTTAACAAGATAAAGTTCTGGATTATTCTTTGATATCTCTGCCATCAGTTAGTATCTCAGAGTGAAGAGAGTCCAGTGAAAGGGGATGAATAGGCACCTGGGTGTGCTATGTCTTACACCACTTCCAGATTGACTGAGACTTACCCCCGAAAGGATGAAATGGTGTTCACTGAAGGTGACTTTGTTTTATTAAAAGAAATTACATGTGCTTTACAGTGATGGGAGCATGTGCTGATTTCCAATTATATGGAAGATTTCATTTTTTCCATTGTGTTGTAAAGGGCAGTGCCTTGAACAGAGTACCACAGCTGTGAAACTGTTTTAATGTGGTTATGTTAAATATTTGGTTTCTGACAGTGACTTTTTGTTTTTATCCTCTGTGTGGTTAGTGGTGTGTAAATGAAAATATGTGTTTTTTAAGACTACCCATGTAAAAACATAAAAATGAGGGAAGTGGATAGTTGGTCAGGTTAGTTAAAATTATGTGCTTAGTTAATTCTGTGCTTAGTTAAAATCATGTTGCTTAAACAGATTTACATTGTAAATTGTCAAAAAGAAAGCATTTGGGTTCCAGCTGGTAATTAACCTCTGCCACCTCCTCCCCAGCCTCCCATCTTCTGTCAGGGGAGGTGTTCTAGACAAGGAGCCTCGTCTGCCTTTTGTCCTCTTTAATTGCTTCTGTAATTGAATGGCCTGTTATATATGGGTGCATGTGTATAATAGATGTATATATGTGTAAAGATTATGCATACATATATCCATTGCAATGGTTGTGGCTCCATTTTTCCCTTCAGGAAGACAACATTACTGAATTATATCTATGCAACTATCAGAGCTAGCATGGATTTTACTTCGTAGGAAGTCTGGGAAAGGAAATGGCAGTTTGGGTTTTTATTGATGAATTGTTTTATTTTGATTATTCCCAATTACTCTTCCCTGTGAGCATGTGGCAGGTGGTGTTGCCCACGCCCAATCTGGAGTGCCATGACTTCTGGCAAGTGACTGCATCAATGCTTGCTACAGATCTCTGTTTGTTACACACCCAGTTGCTAACCCTGCTCTCCAGGTTCTCAGTGAAGAGTATCTATTAACCAGTATAATCTCTTACTGTCCTTCTCCCATCAGTCCTGTGCCTTCACCCTTCTGGCTTTTACTCTCTCTTTCCCCTTTCCATACCTATGAGCCAGCACTGTGGGAATTGGGACCCCCCCAGCATCCTGCACATCATATTATTTTTCGCTAGCTGGCAGGAAGAATTATGTAGTGATACAGCAATACCTCAGTGTGATGCATTTAATGGATGGCTAGGCTGTCAAATATTTGAAAGCAATGTAAGAAGAATGTTTCTTGCCAGTTTGAATAAGTATCAGGAAACTGGGTTTGGCAGTAAATGTTGGGATTCCCGGCTTCCTGGGGCGGCAGCTGATTTCAGGAGCTTTGCAACTCAAAATTTAATTGTAGCATGGCCGTGCTTGTAAAAATGTCAATATTTGCCTGCTGTGCTGATGATAAATTTTAGTTCTTCTCATAAAATATCCCCTAATTAACCACTGGCATGTGTCTGTCCTTGGGAATGAAATGTTTAATTTTTCAGAAAAGAAAGAAGAAATATTTCTCCACCAAATGGGAGGAATTGACAGCTGAGCCCAATCTCTTTGTTATTGCTAAGTTGGTTATTGGAAAAAAAAAAAGGAAGTCAGACTAAGATTTATAAAAGCTGTATGATAATGTTATTTTCTTCTTATTGGTGTGATGTGTATGTTATGGAGCTTCATGAAATCTTTACAATGTGAGCATTTGCTTTGGCTCTGTGTGGGTACACTGCTTGAGCTGAGTTCCATTTCTTTGTCCTTGGAATCCTTTGCAAGCAATGGAAATAGGCAGCCCAGACAAACTTGTATGTTAGCAGAAGCTCAGAAGAGTTCTTTTCTAGACATTCACCGTGGTGACATAATAAAGTCACAGGGAGAACTCAACATTTGATTAGAAGTATAAGACATTACAGTATGGGTGCTAATCATATACTGCTTTTAAACCATGGAAGTAATTTCCCACATACATGGCCTACTTTGGGTAGGTGAGGAACTTTTAGGATGATAAGTCCTGTAAAATGTTGGTTAATAGCTAAAATTTGGCACCAAAACCTGTACAGACCATTAGTCCATACTGCAGAATGCTTCTCATGCTTCTAAAATAGTGATTTTTTTTTTTTTTTAAATAGTTACCTTGGCTTTGCTCCACAGTAGAAAACAGAGATGGTTCAAAAAGATCTCAATGGAAATAATTTTCACTAAAAGGAGAGAACTCCTAATGAGGGTGGCAGAAAGCCTGGAATAGGATTGTTCCAGTCAGATGCCAGAAAGTATTATAATGAGGTTCTCCTGGATAACTTATTTACATAAGTAGGAAATTGTTATTACTGTTACAAAATCAGGACTTTCAGAAAAAGGGTAATCAAAATTGTTCTCCTTTTCTTTCTTTGTCAGTATATTTAAGATCTCAGGTTGCTGATACATCACAGCCTACCCCAAAGGGATGGGAGTTTTTGCACAGCTGGCACAAATGGTGCAGCAACCAGTGGTTTGGAATTGCCTTTTCAGTAATGATGGCCAATGGTGAATACATTCGTGCTCCTCATTACTTTGTTTCTTGCGCTCTATTGTATGCATGCTACTCAGAAGACATAGTTTCATGTTCATGTAATAAGTAACTGAAATATTTTTCCTATTTATGCTGGATGTATTGTTAAGCATCCAGGCTGCTGAAAAACAAAGCACCTTGAAACTTGGAAGCTGTTTCTAAGACTGTGTGATAATTCAAAGATTTTAAAATAAATTTTTAATTAATTGAAGTTTTCATTCTTATTTCACCCCCCCAAAGAAATATGTCTGGATTAGTTAACAGTGTAGCATAGTAAAATAAATTCATGACTTATTTCCTAAGTAAAAAGTTTTGATCGAGAATGATTTCTGACTCATTACCATTTCTATGTTTTGAATGATATTTTCCACAATGAAATGACTCCTCAGAAATAGAGTAGAATGAATAAAGCTTAAAGGCAAGTTGTGCCTTTAGTGAGTGATGATACTTCTCTCTGGCAGTTCAGTCGGCTTTAATAATACAAGGCTCATGTGATTTATTATCTCACAGAGCTGTAATAGTATCTACTAATACAAATGTTTCCATAAAAAAGAAAGGGAACTTATTAAATGGAAAAGACAATGTTTTATTAATTTTTCTACTTGGTTTTATTTCTTATGCCCTGCAGCTCTAATACAGCTGCTATAAGAACAAATACTGATGTACTTAATGGGGTAATTAAAGACAGTGGAGAAAAGTTATGTAATGGATGCTTACTAAAAGTGAAAGGTATTCAAGCCATACCAAATGATTTATTAAACTACGGAATTGTCTCCCAAGGATGAAAAGACATCACACAGCACTTCTCAACTGGTTCTTTTCTAAATTTGAGCAGGGGGGATATGCCCCCTTCCTTAGTTCTACAGATTCTTGATTCTTTCTTATTATTTTACCTAAGTAGGAGCATTTATTCTTTTTCTTCATTATTAACTCAGTGTTCCCATATATTTAAAATAATGTTATGCTGTAATCCTGTCTTGCAGCTGCATTATTAGTAAGACCTATGCAGTTCTCAGAAAAGTTGCTTTGTCTCCGGATTATGTTCAGCTCTCTACAGTTTTTTGCAAAGCATACCTGAGCATGGCTGAGGACAGCAGCCAAGAGCACAGTGCACTGTATTGTATAGGGAGAGAATCAGAAGAGACATGTTTAACATGCTCAGAAATCTGAGCCTAGGTAATTAAAGATTTTACTTTCTAAAAGTGCAAGCTTTTGAAACCGGACTTTATTTTTCCTTTTTTGGAACTGATATGCAGAGTTCTGGGACAGATTCCAATACACTACCCTTCTCAAAATTTTCCATTGGTGTAATACTTGGGCTAATTGCTGGAACTGTGTTCATTTAGTAACAAAGTGCAAAATTCAAGTATGATAGAATTATAACCATAGCAATAAGATTATAAATGTTGGTACAGAATTCAGTATACATTTAGATGCAGATTTCTTTCATTTTAAAGAATGGAGCATAAACTGGCTTTAATATTGAGAGAAATGTGTCTGGGAGCACAATTTCATGCATGTTTCAGGCAAATTGAAGAAATGTCTGGAGAAATGGTACAGAATTTTGGACTTGACAGCTTATTTTAGTAGACTGTGATACTGGAAGTTTTGAAGGGTGCGTCCTGATGGCATCTGACACTTTTTACAGATCTTACCACGTCATTTTAGGTGGGATTCAGCAGTTTCAGCCCAGTATCTGGTATCATTCACAGTCCGCCCTCCTCCTCCTCTCAATCCTATTTTTTAAGATTTTATTTTCTGATTCCTTATGTACAATTGCAGTCTAACAATTTATTGCCCTCCTCCACAACCCCCCCTTCTTCTGGAGGCAGCCCTGAGAGCACAGGGGGTGGCTGCTCCAGGTGCGCTTGACAGTGAGGGCAGCAACTGCCAGGAATAGGAATATGTGTGCTTGGCTGTTGAAGCAAAGCTTCTCCTGCTGGCAGGATAGCACCTGCCTAATTAATCTGACACATGAGGTAGAGAATAGTTGGTGTAAAGAAATCTTTGATCAGAGCTCTTCATTTACTTTCTCTCCTGGGAATTGCATAATTTTGATTTTTAAACCTTTATTATATTTCTAAGTGTTCTTTTCTTGTTTTGTGTAGGTTAGGAGGTATCTCTCTGATGCTAGATAATTTCTACTTGCTAAACTTCATGCGTCTCTTAGAATATCATGATAATGATAGTCTTTTGGAATGAATTTGTCAGTTCTTTATCTTATTTTTTCCAGAACTAGCATCTTGTTAATTGACCACTCCAAAGAAGAGTATCAAGGGAAATAACCCCAAAATCATCACCCTAAGTGGCATGCCAAGGAATGTGTTTGACTGTGGCATAGCTAGATTGAATTTGTAAAGTCAGAGAGAATAACAGTAATTTAAAATGTCTTTCAATTCTTAAATTATACCAAGCTTAGTCATTACTCCCATAAACTATATGTTTGAAGCAAAATTTTTAATTGAAGAGCCTTCTATGCACATTACAGAAACATTCAATAAGCCATCTTTTTGTTTTTGTGAAAATCCTTGTCATTTTGTTCCTGTCGTTCCAGAGAAAAAGTAGGAATTTTTGAAAAAATGAGTTTTTAATTTTCTTTTTTTGTTTGAACTGTGGGATTCATGGCAGGGCAGAAACAAATGATTGTAAGTCTTTCTTTGTTTTTAGTACTGATGCATTTCTTGCTCTATTATATTTCATGAGCATTTCATCCCCACCTCATGTGAAATTTTGTTGGTTTTGTTAGGATTTTGCTGTCATTCATGAACACAGAAGCAAAACCTTCATTCTTTTTTAAAAAAAAGATTATTCTGTCAATAAATTACTTATAGCATCTCCTAGAAGTTTCTGTGTTTCATGCACAGAAATTTTAATTTGGAAGTATTTCTTGCTTACCTAACTTTTTTTTACTGAGCTGACTCCTCCTTTAAAACATAATTGTAAGATAACATGTTAAATAAATCTTAAGTGATACAGCTTGTTGTCCCCATCTGGAAATATTGGTAGGTTTACTTATTTTACTCTGAGTTTCTCTTCTGGAGTTGGCTTAGTGGATCTTCATGGTTAGAATGGAACTTGCTTTGAAAACTTGTTATTAAAAGATCCTTACTGATGTATAAAAACTGATCAGTTAAAAGTCTAAATGATACCCCAGACCTAATAATAATTTGCAAAAAATGTATGACAAAGATGAGTAGTATAAGTTAGACTTTTTTCAGATATTTAATGGAGTCTCCTGTAAAATTCAAAGTATAAGTTTATCACTTCATGTTAGCACACAGTATGAAGAAAAATTAGTGAAGTGGATTTAAAGACTTGTCTTTGTCATGCTTCAGAAGGAAGGAAGGGAGACTGAAATACTGTGGTGTTTCTATTGAAAGATATGGATATTTTACGTATTATTCTGTAGCCTGACTTTCAGTTTCTGTGTTTATGAAACCTGCAGAACAGATTAGTCCTGGGAATATTTTAAACTTGGTGGTATTATGAATTTATACAGATGGTGTCTGACTCAATATAATCAAAGTCAAAATGATGTATCTAGAAACAAGAAATGGAGGCTGTCTTTTCAGAAGTTTCCTGGATCCTTCACTGGTGAAAGCACCCACTCTAGAGAGGATATAGGAAGTCAGGGCAGACAAAGTAACTTGTGAGCTCCTGGTGTGACAGAGTAGTTCAGTCCTTGGCTGTGAAGTAGTGCAGGAAGGTCTGAAAGTCATCTATTAGTAGAAAGGCTGAGAGATTTGTCCCTTTGTCTGTGACACTGATATTGGAAGAATTCCTGGCGATTGATGTTGATAATTTGAAAGGGTACAGAAGAATAGAAGGTGTAGGAAAAGGTCATATAAATGATGCTTGATGAAACTTTCCAGAAAACCTGTTTATTTTATCAACAACTATATTACTAGGTGCAAGATGCATAAATCCCTTCAGAGGAGAAATAAATATTGGGTGCTAAAAACAATCAGCTGTAGTAAATGTGTTTCTGGAAGGTGTATGCTGGAAAATGGATCATACCTAGTGATTTGGAAATACTGGGGTGGGTTTTAAGTTTCTGAAATAACTCAGCATAATGTTCTGGCCCTCTGAACACCAGAGATCTGTGAAAAACTAGGGAAACTGGTATTTTGCAAGGAATCAGAGATGCTGTGTGGGGATAAAAGTATCTCATTGCAGTCTACCTATGTTGTGATGAACATGAGTACGCAAATCAAGTTCTGGTATTTATTTACTTTTGGATGTTCAACTTTTATTTTTTAAAAATTATTGAATATGATTATTATCTTTTGATGTAGTGCTTTGTGTACGGATTTTTGGTTAATTTTTTAAAATAAAAGTTATAGATGAAGTATGGTGGCCATGACTTGTCTGTTACTGACAAATGTCTTGCAATATCAATTCAGGCTATCAGACAAAATGTGAGGTGTGACAGTAAAGACTTCAGTTAACAGTGTTAATTGCCTCCCCAGATATATGTATACCCACATGCCAAGCCTTCAGCTCTCAAATCCACATTTCAGTCTGGCTTTGGAGGGTAGTTGCTTGGTAGTGGCACCGGCATTTAGGGGACTGCAGGGCTAATGGATCAGAAGAGCAAAGAGAGGGAATAGTACAGACTATACCTATTTTCAGTCTTTTTGTTCTATCCTGTATTTGAACATAACTGTGCTCCCACTGATAAAGAATGGGTAACAAATGAGCTGATTCTGCAGAACCATATTTCTCTTAGCAGATTGCACAGTCTGTTCTGTTCTTTGCCTATGGAGATGTCTGTGTTTGTGTGTCAAACTGGAAGCATGGAAAAGATGTTGAAGATTGTTGAATATTTGCTGTCAAAGCTTTGTAAACATTTCCCAGAAGCTGAAGGGGAAGCTTGTGAGAAGCATAAGAACAAGAAGTAGAGAGGTTTTTGAATTCAAGTGTTAAAGAATCTTAATTTCCATATAAATATCATTTATAAATATCATTATTTAGTTTTTACTTATTTATTTTTGTAGAAAGAAGAATACTACAAATCTGAGAGCAAGATTGTATGGGCTTAATCTACTTGTAATATATGTTTAACTAAGTGGATAACATAAGTCTTTTTTTCAGTCTAAGAGTGTCTTCATATTTTAGGACAAGATTCCTCTGATTGATTTTACATCCATCTAGCCAAAATCTATTGTATCCATCCTATTGACAAGTTCTTTATTAACTACAATGAAGTATAGCTTGATGTAGATATCAGTGATGGAGAATGATGAATCCTATTCAAGATATGTGCCAGAGAACTCCTACTGGCAGTGAAATATTGCACATTTCCATTAAAATGAATGTACTTTCTGAAATAGTTGTGAGAAAATTATATCCATTCTTACCAGCATACCAGCATGAAAGTTCAAGCATTTCATTAATGGAGGAAAAAAATAATACGCATTGTACAGTTGACTGATTTATGCTGAGAAGTGCTGTTTATCTTTTAGCGATCAGATTGCAGGTCAGACTGGCTTGTGTAACTTTTCCTTTGTTTCAGAACATTCTGTTCAGATATGATTGGACAGATATGTGCCTGTTTTTTTCTGACAAAAACCAAGCAGGCTTCTCCAGCTGTTGCATATCCTGGGTACTGAATGCAGCTCTTTTAAATAGCATTAACCTTTAGCTGGCATTTCGGAGCTAGGGGAGAAAAGAATCGATTAATGACTTCTTAAACTATCCTTTCACAAGTGCTGAATATTTTACTTAACTATTCTTTCTATGCTGGTTAGCATAACTTTCTATGCATTTTTGAGAGTTATTTATGGACCATAAAGAAATAATCTTAGAGGAAATATGAAAAAGTATTTTACTAAATTTTACTAAATTTTTTAAATGATGGCCAGCAGGTGCACCTAGAGTCACAAACTTTAGTTTGTTTGTTTATAATATTTGTTAAAAGTTCCTTGAAAATTACATAACTTCTGCAAACACATTTCTGTTTGCTTTTTAACTGTTAGGATAATGGGCACCGACATTTGGTAAGTATGGCTTTTTAAAAATCAAAAAATATTTTTTTATTTATTAGTAAGTGTTAATAGCATGTATGCAGTACATTGATATAGTGTGTATTGACTTACTGAAGGTAAGCAATGGGATTCTGATATATGTCAGAAGTGTTGTTTTTCACATTGACTGGGCAATAGGCTTTCTTAAAAAATTTAGTTGACAAATTTAATTGGAATTTAAGAAAAATAGTATAAAATAAAATAAAATAAAAGTCTTCCAGTGGCATTCTCAACTTAGACTTGGAATGATGAAAGTTTCTTTCCTCTTCATCATATTCATATCAAAGTCTCTGTCTCTCTCCTAATTTTGTGAAGCAAGTAGGTAATTGTAGATGCAGTTCAAAACATAAGGTTGAAGAAACTGACAGTATTTATTTATTGAATGTACAAGACATAACA
>PPHD01002201.1:13959-37318 GCA_002909625.1 Bambusicola thoracicus | reverse complement strand
ATATGTATTTTAAACAACAATCTGAGAATTATTTCCTTAAAAGTTATTGGTAAAAAGGGACTTAGTTTCCTCTTGAACCTGGATACCACAGATATAATTAAACATGACCAAGCAGAAAATAAGAAAACCTGAGTTCACAGAATGGCTAAGGTTGGAAGACACCACTAAGATCATCTAGTTCCAAACCTCTGCTATAGGCAGGAACACCTCCCTCTAGATCAGGTTGCTCAAAGCCCATGCAGCCTGGCCTTGAATACTTCCAGGAAGGGGGCATCCACAACCTCTCTGGGCAACCTGTTCCGGTGTCTCATCACCCCCACAGTAAAGAATTTCCTCCTAATATCTAGTCTAAATCTACCCTCTTTCAGTTTAAAGCCATGTCCCCTCATCCTGTCACTACATGCCCTCCTAAAAAGTCCCTCTCCCGCTTTCTTGTAGGCCCCCTTCAGATACTGAAGGCTGCTATAAGGTGAACCCAGAGCCTTCTCTTCTCCAGGTCAAAGACACTGAGTTCTTCAGCTTGTCCCTGCACAAGAGGTGCTTCAGCCTCTGACCATCTTCGTGGCCCTCCTCTGGACCTTCTC
This sequence comes from Bambusicola thoracicus, assembly GCA_002909625.1. NCBI lineage: Eukaryota > Metazoa > Chordata > Aves > Galliformes > Phasianidae > Bambusicola > Bambusicola thoracicus. The sequence continues at coordinate 36,734 of PPHD01002201.1, read as the reverse complement.
CAACAGCTCAATGTCCTTCTTGTGTTGTAGGCCCCAGAACTGGACACAATACTTCCAGTGGGGTCTCATGAGAGTAGAGTAGAGGAGCAGTATCACCTAACTTGACCTGGGTCATGATTCTCTTGATGCAGCCCTGGATCCAGATACAGTTGGCCTCCTGGTCTGCAAGCACGCATTGCTGGCTCATGTTGACTCTTTCATCAGACACTACCCCCCAAATCTTTCTCCTCACGGCTACTCTCAACCCATTCTCTGCCCAGACTGTATTTGTGCTTGGTATTGCCCTGACCCAGGTGCAGGACTTTGCACTGGGCCTCATCAAACTTCATGCAATTATCAAGTAGAATTTGACTGCACAGAAGAAAAGGTTAGTTTTCAAAAATTCAAATGTTCTGGAAACTTCTTAACTTTGTTCACATGTGCTAAAAGTTATATATTAAGATAGAAAATTTGAATAAAAAGATGCTAATTAACCACACTTCATCTAAGTTTTACACTCAGCTGGAGCATCAGACATTAAACAATTTCTTGCAAAGTGAGAATTTGCTTTCATGATGAATTGCGTTGTACCAGTCTTACTCTCAGATTGATAAAGAGCATAAATGGAGTGCAAATTATTTTTAGAACCTACATTAGTCTGTCTATTCACAGGGCTCTATTTACAAGTGTATTCTGAAGTATTTTATTTTATGTACCAAAATATCACCTACTTAGTCTCCCCTGACAGTGTTTCTCCCTGACTGGATTCAGAAAGATGGCATAAAGCAAGAGCAATTTGAGAAATGCACAGTAATTTCAACAAATAACAGATGTTTTACTCTCCTATGCTTACTGGGTGACTTGAGCAATGAGTCTTTGTTCCATTATAACTACATGAATTGAAATTAAGTTTCAATCTATATTGTACCTGGATTCCAAACTTTTAAGAGCAGGTTAATTCTAAGAGCTGCATGAGAAAAGGAACAGAAAAGGTGCAGGGGAGAAAAAGAAAAGGAAGAGTAAAACTTTATTAGATACAGTTCAGATTTAGTGTATCATTTTTCTTAGGAAATCAAGTACTCTAGCAGTTTTACTATGTTCACTAACATTCATTTATTATGATCACAGCAGATTTCATTTCTAGAAATTTGCACAAGGCCAATTTATTAATTAAATATTACATATTTTTACTTTGTGGTGCTCAGAGATATGATTTAGCAGAGGGTTGTTAGAGTTAGGGTACTATGGTTAGGCTGCCATTGGACTTGATGATCCTTGAGGTCTTTTCCAACCTGAGTAATTCTATGATTCTATGATTCTTGCTATGCCCAATTCTCATATATTTCACATAATTAAGCATTAATCAGGATTTCATTTCCTTGGAGGCTTGGAGGTAAATATAAGTTAATCTGAGATAGATAATGCACTGTTTGGACAACTGATTCTTTTCAATCTGTCAGGTAGTAATATTTTAACTAATAAATTAAGTAGAACCATATATACTGATATACCTAAAATAAGGCACTGCGCAAAATATTGAATATAATGCATGAAATATTAAATATAATGCACAACACATTTCTCATATTTCTTTCTTATACCTCTGTGGACACTAGTCTAAGGTATGTCTTACTCTCTTGTCATTTTTGTAATGATACCTCATATTTATTGCATCTTTCAGAAGGTTCTTGGTTACCAGTTTCTGCCTCCACAAGGATTTCCAGAAAATCCCCTCATGGTAAATTATGCCAGCTTGTATTACCTAGTGGATGTTTTCACTTGCACTCTATTCTTGAGAAAGTTTTGTTTCTGCTATGCATGTTTTCTCTTCTTTCAGTTCAAGATCAGCCCCAGATATTCATCTGGAAACTTAAATATAATTCTCAGAGCATTTCAAGGTCAACTAAGTGACTTCTGTTGAGGAGGGTCTGTAGCATTTTTTAGCTACCTGTATTCTCCTTCAGAACGTCAGATTTCACAGACATAGTCATAACAAAGATATCCTAGTTTCCCAACTAGTATAACCATGGGATAAACACAGTTTAACGAATTTCCAAGCTAATCTGTACCTTGTGAACCCTATACCCATCTGATTATACTGGACCATATAAAACTATCCTTGTTTAGTTTGAATATATTTCAGCAGTAGTACAGTAACACAGTAATCCACCAGTACTAGTAGTATAGGAGCCCACATGGATTTATACTCTTCAGTTCACAACAGAATTAGCCTATATATCATGCTTTTTAATGCAGTTATGGATCTGCCCACTCGCTCACTGAGAAATAACTCAGTGACTTCTACACATTTTGGCATAGATGTATCTAATGGGATGACCGTGCCTATTAGAGAAAATAAGTCTAATAACGAAAAAGTTATTTCTTGGTCTAAGCACATAACTAGGTTTAAATGAAAAATCCAAAGTCCTTTATACATGTCTTTTCTGATTCTGTAACAAATAAAAACAATACCTAATTTTAACAAATAAATACAATACAATAAAGCTAAATATTAAATCATTGAACAAATCATGTTACGGTGACAAATAAAAAAAAGTCTACCAAAACACGATGAAATGCTTAATCCCAGAAAATGTTAACTGCAATTCCAAATAAAAGCATGAAAAAGCTCTCAAGCAAGACGGACTTTTCAAAGCTTGGCTACTTTTACTGGGGAGAGTAGAGCTGAAATAACAAGAGATTGGTTAATCAAACTGTACCCAAATCCTTCTTCTATACGGGTAATTCAAGCATGAAATTATAAAGAAGTATTGCTTCTGGTAAAAGGAACAGGATTTAGCAAGAGAGACTTAGAACCTGTCCCAGAATGGAATACATCTGAAGTTTCCTTACCTAGGATAACAGTTAAGGACCAATCTTTTTTAATCCAAGCCTCCAATCAGAAAAAGGAGCAGCATATGCTAAGAAACAAAAGCAACTTCTAAAATCAGGATACAGTGAGATATGTCTCTATCCTTGAAGTCTACTATTAAGATGGACATTCTTTGAAGAAACAGTGATACTCCCTGACAACATCATTAACTCCAGCCTAGTCTTGTAAAGAGCTGTATTTTCTTGAGTCAAAAGTTCTATTAAGAAACTGCATCATCTGGCTAAATACTCAGCAGCTGCAGCCAATCCATAACAGGTAAGCTTCAGTTTTATTCATGACTGAAGTCATGATTTCAGATCCCCCCCAAAGAGATAGCAGAGTAGATAAGCTCCATTTGCCTACAGGGTGTACATACCACCTGGTCTGAACAATAATCAGATCAAATGTACCATAATTTAATAGCTTGCTTCAAGTGAGAAAGGAATCTAATGCATCTTTAGCAAACTGGATTTTTCCAGAAAATGAAGATGGTATCCCTCAAATACCCTGTTTATATTTGGTTAGTTCTACCAAGTACGAGATGTAATAATTCACTCTTCTAGATTCTTAAGGACAGCAAACTGCAGGTTTGAAAATTCAAACATTTTAAAAGAAGAACTGCTCTACTATTTACATTTCAAGTAGCACTTAAGGATACTAATTTCATGAAAGACTGAGGCACATCCACAAATTTCTATGCATAGCAAAAGAATGATACAACATATAGGACGTTATTATTATCAACATGATATGAAATGGATTTACATAAAATGTATTAAAAGCCTTCATTTTATAATTGTGTCTTTTCTGAATGGAGAACCTTTCATGTATCTGTCTAGACTCCTTCCTGTTTTACGAAAGCTTATGACATAAGTGTCCCCTGAGTGAACACATATTTTCTTTCTAGATTGATGGTTCTGAGCTCATTCATCTATGTCTGCAGTATATTATCTGAAGTACACAGCTGCCACCAGACTTGACCATCTGTTCTTGTTCAGTAGAGCTGCACCAGTAATATCAACATATTTAAGGAATTTATATACTTCCAATTAAAAAAGAGAAAAGAAATGAAGAAGTAAAGGAGTAATTTAAGTTATTAAAGACTGGAGTCTTTAGAAAGAAAATTTTCAGCAAATGTATAATACTTTCTCCTTTCTCTGCCTACATTTTGTTTAAATTTCAAGATTTGTTCTTTATTGTTTTACTTTGGTTAGCTTGTGTTTATGAGTTGTTTTTTTTAATTATTATCTAAAAGATTAAAAAAAATACATTTATGATATAAGCTCTGCATAGTTTTAGTTCAAAATACTAATTCTCCTTAATTCTTTCTGAAGATTTGCTTACAAAATAGTCTCTTCTGATAAATGTATTATGTTTATATTTGATATATGCATTTTTAAAGGTATGCCAACACAAAGACAGCAAGACAAAGGCATAGGCTGGAAGGAAAAGAGCCAATCTTATAATATATGATGAAGTTCTAGAAGTTTTGAAAATTCTGTTTTAAACCAGAAATAACTGTCTAACTACTCTTTGGAGGTTTGTTGTTGTTGTTGTTTTTGTGTTGTTTTTCTTTTCCTTTTTCTTTTTCTTCTTCTTTTTCTTTTTCTGTGATACTTGTTATTAAAGGATTTTTCTCGGGCTGCATCTTCACAATTGTGCATCTATTCATTTCATAAAAAATAAGGAAAGTAATTATATGTGCAAAACTACTAAATGACTCACCAAAGAGTCTATTCATATTTGGTTCCTCGTCTGTGTTACAGGTACACAACCAGCTATTGAGAAGCACATCACTTTGCAAAATCAAGTCATTAAATTTGTTTCTTTATAAAGGGAGTGAGAGAATACCACAATTCCATGGAGACTAGCAGTTATGTTATAACCAGCATACATGGAAGAGTGAAAAGGATCTAGGAGTGTTCACTCCTTAAAAAAATCAAGGGCATGCTCTTTCATTAATGAATATAAATGTAAGGTAAAGTTTTTTCATTTCTTATGAGAATCTAATTCTTATGAATTCTATCTATAATCAGACCCTCTCTATTTGGGTGTTGACACACTGAGGGCAATGACAGATGTTATATATGTGAGTAGTTCAGAAGAGTTCACTATTTCAAATCCAAGTTGTTGGCTTGGTCATTTAATCCAAGGAAGGAAGGGAAAGGTACTGGAAATAATCTGGGATATTTCTTTATCTCTGCAAATTTCTGAAGATGGAATGGGATTATTAAGCAATATAAAATAATAAAATTTTCCAAAAAGTTAAACAGATGTGCATAAGTTATCACATTTTTAAGTGGAGGAGAAAACCAGCCACTAAAACCAGAGTACTGAATTCAAAATATCTCAAATTTAAATAACGAATCTCCTCTTTATGAAAGAGATAATCTGAGAGAGCCTATCAAATATGTAATTAAAAACTAGGGATTTATTGTCAGAGAACACACTCTAGAAAGTCCTTAAAGTTCATACTGCATCATAAGTACTACACCTGTCCATGTGAAACAAGGAATTCCCTTTAACCTATAATATTGTTATTAGAAATCAAAATTGTATTATTCATTATTTTAGCAGGACCAAGTAATTTCAGTGAGAGACTACCAAAAAAACAAAAACAAAACAAAACAAAACAAAACAAAACAAAAAAATGAATCCATAGGAATAACAGTTAAGTATTCGTATTAAAATATTATAATCCTTTACAAATAAATTTAATTAAGAAATTAAGAAAAGGCCAGGTTGCATGGAGATTTGAGCAACCTAATCTAGCGGTAGACATCTCTGTGCATGAATGGTTGGAATTTAGTGATTAAGTGCCTTCCAACACAAACTATTCTAAGGTCAGGCTGGATGTAGCTCTGGGCAGCCTGGTCTAGTGGTTGGCGACCCTGCACATAGCAGGGGGATTGAAACTCAATGATCATTGTGGTCCTTTTCAACCCAGGCCATTCTATGATTCTATGATATACTGATTTACATTCAAATGTCTTCATAAGAAGAAGCTACAGAAACATGTTTGCCAAAAATATCTGTTTTTCTCTACCTTGTACAGATTAGGATAATTGAAATCTAGAGGCACTGTGACAGTATTTGGTTTCAATCCTCAATGCACTTCAGTTTCTGCATTGTAATAAGATCACATTATGGACTACTTTAATCAGGTTCCATATTTTCCTAACCAATACACATTTAGTATTACACATAGTCCGAAAAAATAGGAGAGTCTAGATCAATCCAATTTAAGAACTTTTATGTTGCTGAAATGAGACAGCATATTTGGAAGTAAGAAGAAATGTCTAGGTCCAAATTAAATTACAGTGGCAGACTTGTATATATCTTTGTCATATTTGACATACACTGACAGTTTTATGTAGTTTCTGCATTCAGTAACATGTGCTGGTGTATTGGCTTACAAAATTCTGATCATATTTTTCATTATAAATCTCAGTACAGTGCGAGGTATCATCACACAGTAAGTGCTTTATGCAAAATGCAGACATTCCATAATAGCTTGAGGGCTGCCCTGAAAGTAATGCCTCCTGCTTTATTATATTGGCCCACGATGTCAGGGGTGGATATTGGTGGTATGGCAGTAGAAGCTAAAACTTCACACCAATATTCCACTACATTTTGTTGCCATGCAACAGATGGCAGTCAAGAGGCAATCTGACAAAATGGCATGGAAGTGCCTATGAAATGAATGTATGTCATTGAATTCCTCCATGGATAAAAAATGGCACCCATTGACATTCATTGACACTTCTTGAATATTTATGGAGACCAAACAGTAGATGTGAACACAGTGAGGTTGTGGGTGGTGCATTTCAGCACTGGTGACAGCGACATGAAACACAGATCACACTCTAAAGAGTCATCCACAGCTGTCACAATTTGAAATGAAGGGCTTTGTGGTCAAGCTCATCCATGTGAATTGGCAGATTATTACCAGGGAACTGTGTACAAAGCTGAATATTGGCCTCAAAGCATTAGAATCAATGGTTGCAATGTTGGAGTATCACAAAGTTTTAGTTCAGGTGGGTCACAGAAGTGCTCACACAGGAAAAGAAATAACATTGTATGCAAGTTTGTCAGGATCTATTGAAACAATATGAGGCTGAAGGTGACAGTTTCCTAGATTGCATTATTACCAGTGACAAGATACAGCGTCACCACTATGAGCTGGAGTCAAAATGGCAGTTCGTGGAGTAGAGACACATGAATTCCCTGTCAAAGAAAAAGCACAAGATAAAGCTCACAACAGCTAAGATGATGTGAACTCTCTTTTGGGATAGGAAAGGGGTGACCCTTCTGGATTTCCTGGAACCCAGAAAAAACATCATCTCTGACTGCTACATAATGACTGTGACTAAGCTGAAGGTTCAAACTTCCAGACAAGTCACAGAAAAAGACAGTTTTTCTCTTGAAACATGATAATGCCAGGTCCCATACCACTCTGAAGAGCATGGAGCACATTGCCAATCTTGGCTAGACTGTCCTAGCCCACCTACCGTAGTCTAGATGTGGCTCCTCATGAGTTCCATCTATTTGGGCTGATGAAATATGGACTACATGGGCAACATTTTACTAGCAACGATGCTGTCATAGCAGCTGTGAAACAGTAGGTCACCTCTACTGGTGCAGATTTTTGCAAGTGCAGCATAAGGTCTCATGTTCATCACTGTCAAAAATGCACAGTTAATGGTGGTGTCTATATTGAAAAATACTGTTTTATAGCTGAGAAATTTCTCAATCAAATAGTGTAATTGTGTTTGTTGCATCTACTGTCATTTCCATGGAAATAATTAGGAAGCATTACTTTCAGAGTGGACTTGTTCCATGCTTTCTATGTAAAAACAACTGTCAAGAAAATATTTGTTTTATTATTTATTTGTTATCCTCTCTGTATTGTATTCAGGAGATTTTTACTGATAAAAATTTTAAAGCTTTTTGCAAAATATATATTGAAAGTTTTGTACTATGTCAGTACCCAAGATATTTCTAAGAAATCTTTTTTTGATAAATTTCAAGTAACTATGCAAGAAATGAATAGACCTGAATAGACATACTTCTTTTACTCTTCATAATGGACAACATTGGACAACTTCACTATGCCTTTTCTCTCTTCAAATTGAAGCTAATAATGAGCTCAGATATTGCTGAAACGTTAAATCTCCTAAGACCTGAACAGTGAAAACATGATGTTTAGGATTCTGTTGTCTCCACACAACATCTAAAACAATAACTCATTTTTACTTATGGAATCATCAGTCAGATCCTTGAGGTGCANGGATTCTGTTGTCTCCACACAACATCTAAAACAATAACTCATTTTTACTTATGGAATCATCAGTCAGATCCTTGAGGTGCAGTTTGTAGTACTTCATCAGTTCCTAGGGGGTATTCAAAGACATTTTACACTGTGCATGATGACTCCCATATTTCTAGATCAACAAATCGAATCAAACCATCACATTAACTAGAATGGCACTATTAAATATTGCACATTAATCTCTGAAAAATCAGCTTGCTTCTTATTTTCCCTTTTCTGTTCTGTTACAGAAATGTTTGCAACATTTATATAGCATCAAAACACTACTCATGNGTTTGTAGTACTTCATCAGTTCCTAGGGGGTATTCAAAGACATTTTACACTGTGCATGATGACTCCCATATTTCTAGATCAACAAATCGAATCAAACCATCACATTAACTAGAATGGCACTATTAAATATTGCACATTAATCTCTGAAAAATCAGCTTGCTTCTTATTTTCCCTTTTCTGTTCTGTTACAGAAATGTTTGCAACATTTATATAGCATCAAAACACTACTCATGTGTTTCAAAAGAATTAATTTTTTAGAAAGGTGTTTCTAATGATAATATATCTCATTTGTCTGCTTACTCATGCTTTCTTATGCCAGGAGCAGTGAAGCAATGCTTTTCCTCTTTGCCTTAATTGTTTCAACAGTCTTTGCTGTCATGTTTGAAGCTCTTAGACTTTACTACTGGATTGATAGCCTGTTTTTTTAGAAGCAGAATTTTCTATTTGCTCTTGATTGCAAGCTTTATGGTTCTAAGTGAGCTTGTAAGTTTGGGGAAGCAAATTACACAGGCTTGACAACATTTAAACTGTTGTGAAAAGCTCATTGTGAGTACTTATAAGAAATGCACAGAGATCTTCTGGGTATAACTTACAGTGTATGAGGGAGGTCTTACTTTCTCAGATGAAGGCAAAGCAGAAGAAAAATGACTAAAGATAGAAAATTAAACAGCAATTCCTTGGAACAGGTTATCATTTATTTTGATTCTGAATAAATAAGGACATAGTAGGTTTAAAATACAGATAATAGTTTTACATTAATCATTTTCTGTTTAAGAAATGTGTAGACGTGGCCCTTCACTGCATGAAGGGCACTGAGGCCCCAGAACATGTCCTGAGGGGGTGTGATGAGACTGGTGGGGGGTCTGGAGCACGGGTCTTGTGGGGAGCGACTGGGGGAGCTGGGATTGTTTGGTCTGGAGAGGAGGAGGCTCAGGGGAGACCTCATTGCACTCTACAACTTCCTGAAGGGAAGTTGTGATGAGGGGGGGTTTGGCCTCTTCTGCCGGGCAACAAACAAGACCTGAGGAATTGGACACAAGTTGTGCCAGAGGGGATTTAGGTTAGACATAAGGAAGAACTTTTTCTCCCAGAGAGTGATCAGGCACTGAAATGGCCTGCCCATGGAGGTGATGGAGCTGCCGTCCCTGGCAGTGTTCAAGAGGCATCTGGGTGAGGAGCTATGAGATATGGTTTAGTAGCTTGTGGTACCAATGGTGATAGGAGGATGGCTGGACTAGATGATCTTGTAGGTCCTTTCCAACCTTGTGATTCTATGATTCTATGTGGTATTTAGTGACACTGTTTAGCAGGCAATATTGGTGGTAGGGAGACAGTTAGACTAGATGATCTTAGAAGTCTTTCCCAACCATGTTTTCCAATGATTCTGTGATTTTCTTTGTCACAGAAATAGAATGACTGTCAACAAGGTGATTCACTCTATAAGCTGCTGTTAATGATATGAAGTATTTCAATTTTATTGTTTAACTTACATTACTTGGAAAACATTTATCCTACTCTAGACGTTAGAAATAATCTTCCCTGTAGAAACCTAATTAATGACAGTAAAATTTTAGAGTTTTGCAAGAGCAAAATCTATAACTGACATTCTAAATTTCAGATAGGTTATTACAAAAGAAAGAAAAAAAAAAACAATTTTGGGGATCACTTATCTCATTTAGTTGATATCTGATCCAAAAAAGAAAAAAAGGTTAGAACAAGTATTTCCAGATAGGAAACACTCTGTACTGCAAATGTTTGGAAGCTACGTATGCACTGGCAAACTGTCTCTCCAAATGCTACTGGGCAGTGTCCGAAGACTAAATTCAGCCTTTTACTGGCTTTTACTCAGCACTGATTTTCAAAAAGATTTCAGAAACTTAATAATCTCTGATAGTCCTAGCTTTTCACCAAATTTCCTTGTCAAACAACTTAAAGGTCTCACAGAGGCACATTCGAACAGTTTATGGTCACAGATTATTTTCCTTTGGAAGGCATACCAGAGGAAGAAAATGCATAAACTTCAGCTAAATGCTGTTAAATACATATTTAAAGTTGGAGATAATCCTGTAGCAAAAAAGTTCATGTATCTGAGACCTGGTGACAGACAGTGAAGAGATGTTCTGATGCACTCTTCAACTAAAACAAGCCACATAAAGGTGTAGGCAAATTTCCTTTTACAACAGATATCCTAAGACATCTTTAATAGAGAAAAAGAAAAGTTTTCATGTCACATCGAAAGTTACAGAATAGAATTCATTACACTTTTACCATAGTAAATGCTTATATTTGAGGAAAAGATAAGTCTGAAAAACTCATAGTGAAGTCATTAGTATTACCATTTATATTCTTGCGGTGTTTTGAAGACCGCTGGAAATGGATCAATGTGGAAAACAGTCTAGGAACAAAGAACCCTTATCTGGTTCTTGGATAAGAGTCTGACAACACTGCAACTGAATTATATAAAACCTGTTTTGTAGACACACTGGCAACATCTGACAATCATTAAGAAAATTAACATTTTTCATAATTGAAAGGGTTAATAAAATGTAAGTTGGATGCAGTTATGCCAAGTCAGCCTTTTCCGAAGTCAATGTTTCAGTACTAGATATGACAAAGATTAAAAATAATAATAATTCTTAGCGTGTAAAATCTGTGTATCTTTTACTATACCATACGAAGTTTTAGTTGATTTTGTTTTTAAATTCTTACGTTCAAGATCATTTAAGTCTTCATTTAAGTTAATTTACTGAATACGATTATCGAAATTCAAGATAACACAATATAATCCAATATACTGGGAATTGAATCTAATAAATCAAATAAAATGAGAGAGTGTCCAAAAACTGAAGGCCTTACCCTAATGCTGAAGGCAAGATGGCTAGGGAGCACGCACTGCAGATGAGCAGAAAGGGAAAAGAGGACATCTTGTGACTGAGAAGAGTTTTATCTTTCCCTCTGAATGGAAAATGGAAACAGAACAGAGTGAAAAGTCCTCTGGGATACGTAGTTCTTCTCTTCTGAAAATCAGGTACCCAGAACTGGAGCATTAACTCTTTAACTCCCAGTGCACTACATGATATTATAATGTGGAATACTGATAACAGAAATCATAAAACCATGACGGATGAAAATGTATTGTAAAGCTACAATAAATGAAGCTTTACTTCATTCATAGTGAAAATATTTCAAAAATATAAAGAACTATCCTTTATGTTGTGACTAAAACTTGATAGTATTGAGGTATAAAAATATGCAATAAATTTGCAGTGGGATCTCCTTAACAATAAGAAATGGTTTGTTGATGCTATGCTTTTACTTTGGACTGTAAGTTTTTCTTGTATAGAGCCAAAACTTTTACACAATATAAAATATCAGATCTTCACTGACAGACACCTGCTACAATGATATGGAACTATTCACTAACAACAGCATATCTTTCAGCTAAGGAAAGTGTTTATCAAAAGCAAAAGGTTTCAAAACATACTGTCAAAACGACCAAATTAGATTATCTTTCTATTATAACAGCGATCTACTGAAATTTAAGTCAGCACTACAGCCCTCAACTCTTCTTTCTAAGGGAGTTGTCATAAAACAGTGTAAAAGAGAAGTCAAAGGGATGTTAAAGCTTGTCACTCTACCTTTCACTCAAACAAGCACTTTTACCAAGTGTTTAATTTTTACTTTTTTTAACCCTCTACAGCTTTTTGAATTTCATTTGAAGTTCAGATCCTAAAACAGTAGCAGTTATCATTTCTTATGTAGAACCGTACACAACACTTCCACTTTCTAAAATATTTTTACTTTGGAAATACTTATCACAGTATTGTATGGTTTGGAAGGGATCTCAAGAGATCATCAAGTCCAACACTCCTGCTAAAGCAGGTACACTACAATAGGTCACAAAGGTATGAGTCTAGCCAGGTATTGAATATCTCCACAGAAGGAGACTCCATAACATCTCTGGGCAACTTCTTACAGTCCTCCATCATCCTTGCCATAAAGAAATTATTCTGTATGTTAGTATGGAACTTCCTATGTTCATGTTTTAGGCTATTACTCCTTGTACTATTGCTATGCACCATTGAGAAGAGCCTGGCCTCACACATTTGCCTCCCACTACCCTATAGATATTTATAAGCTTTTATCAGATCTCCCCTCAGTCTTCTCCCCAGACTGAAGAGACCCAGGTTACTCAGTCTTTCTTCATATGGGAGATGCTCCAGGGCCTTTATCATCTTTGTGGCCCTCTGCTAGACTCCTTTTTTGAACTGGGGAGTCCAAAACTGGACACAGTAGTCTAAACATGGTCTCACCAGGGCAGAGTAGAGAAGGAGAATCACGTCCCTTGACCTGCTGACCATGCTTTTTCATGCACCCCAGTACATCACTGGACTTCTTGGGCACAAGGGTACACTTCTGGTTCATGGCCAATCTGTTGTCCACCAGAATCCCCAGGTCCTTCTCTGCAGAACTCCTCTCCAGCAGGTCATCTCTTCACTTGTGCTGATCATGTGGTTATTCCTCCCCAGGTGCAAGACTCTACACTTGCTCTCGTTAAACCTCATCAGGGTCCTCCCTGCCCAACTCTTCAGTCTGTCCAGGTCCTGTTGAATGGTTGTACAGCCTTCAAGTGTGTCAGCCAATCCTCTCAGCTTTGTATCCTCAGCAAACTTGCTGAGAGAGGACTCTATCCCTTCAGCCAGACCACTGAGGAAGATTTTGAACAAGACCAGCCCCAGCACCGACACCTGGGGAACACTGCTAGTTACAGGCCTCCAGTTAGACTCTGCACCACTGATGACAACCCTCTGAGCTTTGCCAGTCAAACAATCCACCACATCATCCACTCATCTATCCTGCATTTTCTAAGTTTCATAACAAGGATGCTGTGGGAGACAGTGTCAAACACCTTGCTGAAGTCAAGCTATACAACATCCATTGCTCTCCTCCCATCTACCCAGCCAGTGACAAAATCATAGAGGGCTATCAGGTCAGTCAAAACATGATTTCCCCTTCACAAATCCACACTGACTACTCTTGATAACCTTCTTCTCTTCCAATTATGGGAAACTCTTTTGCTGCTCAAAATAAATAAATAAGAATATTAGCTAGTAATTTTCTTTTTTCTTCCTTTTCCATTTCCTTTTTCTTTTCCCTTTCCTGCTTTCTTTCCCTTTTCCTTTATTTTTTTGTTTTATTTTTAGTTGCTTTTGGTAGCGATGAAAGTTTAATGTGACCGAGCTATCTGTCAATTTTCCATGCAGTAAATATAACGTTTTAATGTCATCTCAATTATATGAATATCTCATTAAAATGAGAATTAAATGAGGTTATGATAGTTCTCATTTCCATAGAATTCCGAACTGAATATTGGATTTCCTAGGTATTTGTAATCTACAAGCAAGAGGGAATGTGAAAGTAACTATGCTTATGGGTCATTCACTGCTGGTCATTCCAGAACTCATTACTGCTTTCCAAACCAGACATAGTGTAAGAAATAGTTTTCTGTCTTAGTCCTGTAGTAATGAATGCTTTCCTTCAATTTTCTTTTCCATTGTTAAATGTAAAGGTCTGCTTCGCAATTTCCTAATTTTAAGGCCACAAATGAAAGAAGAGAGGAGTGTGACAAATGCCATTAGACTTTAGGCAAGGATTTTCTGCTGAAAACAGAAAGCTTGGGGAAAGGCGGAAACCAGTCTTTGAACTTAGGCATTCCTAGATTACCTGACTGTATATTTGGTTCTAGTAATAGTTGCTGGTCTGTATCACATATAAGGTAGCATACAGTCCCTGTCACACATACATGAGGGGGAAATATTGTACAGAACTTAGCTATTGCCTGGAGAACTGAATACATGTTCCATGCCCACTACAACTGTTTGTCAGAGCAGAGGTGTGTGGGCAGAAAGGGAGTCTAGTTGTGGAGGAGCACTAAGATAATCATTTAATATACTGCACATTCCCACAGCCCAAAGGAATGAGATTAATATATATTAATATCATGTTTAATAGTATCTTCTCTCAAGTACTAAAAATCCAAGAAAAAAATGTCATTAAACAGCATACTGTGATGAGGAGCATAATACATGAGAAAGACAAAAACAACAAAGAAAAAAAAAGTTTGGAGGCATAATGCAGCAACTCACGGCTTCCCAGACATTCATAAAATGTTTTGCTTTTTTACAATGAAAGTTAGCATGCATGGTGCTTTCAACTTCAGTAATCCATCTGTATAGGCGCCTGCATTATAATCAGAAGCACAGGTTATCTTCAAATGGCCCTTTCTATGTTATATTAAAAAAAAAGTTTACTAAAACCCCTCACAAAAAAAAAAAAAAAAAAAAAAAAAAAAACTTAAGAAAACCCATGTATTTTACAATACAATATTAGCAGCAGGATTTTGTTAAATTGAAGGTCAGCATCAGGTTGTTATGAATCATGCTGGTTTAGCTTTAGGAGAAAAATAACCTGTGAACTTCAGATTTCCAGATGTTACTATTTGCTGTGTAATGGTCAAAACAGATCCATAACCATCCCACACTGAGATCAGGCAAGCATCCAATATCGAGTATATCATATTATTTTTAACTATATCACCGTATTACGGGTGTGTCATATATTTGGAGAGAGTTTTTCATAAATTTTTATAGTAAAATAGTCTCTGAAGGAATCCACAAGAAATTAAATTAATTTTCTTGAGATAGTGTGCTTATTTTTCACTTATTTTGGCTAGTGTCCTGATAAAGCAATTCTCCCTCAGAGACTTAGTTAAAAAAAAAAAAGAAAAAAGAAAAAAAAAAAACATGATTTAGTGTTACTTTGATTTATCATATGAATTTAAAATCTTTGTTTGTCCTCTGCTTCAGTGCATTACCTCTACATGAAAATGTACAACTGCACAATATGTAACTACCATAAGGTTAAGTCAAACTCATTATGTTTTCTCTTCCAGAACTCACAGAAAATGCACTGTGTCCTAAAAATCTGGCCTCTGAAAAACCTTTTGGGTAGGAAGGAAAACAGTGCCCGAGTTCAGACCTCTTCTCAGAGGAAGAACTAGCAACTACCTCATTTGTAAAGAGAGAAATTGATCTACTGATCTCAGCTACCTATGCAAAAACTGCTTTCTTTACAAATATGCATGCAGTGTGCCTAAAGGGTTGGAATCGCAAGCAGGAGATACATTACTATGAATAGAACTCAGAGAACGTGGGGGTAAAACCCATCACCTATCTCACTGCAATCTGGAGTACATACGGAAAAAAAACTAACATCTTTCGGGGGGTCTCACAAAAAACAAACCCTACTTCTTTAATCCATCCAAAGCATAGAGTATCAGGTTTCTTTATTCATAGAAACAGAATATTCCAAGTTGGAAAGGTACTCACAAGGATCATCAAGTCCAGATTTTGATTCTATACAGAACTATTCAAAAATCAGACCGCCTGTATGAGAGTGTTGCCCAAATGCTCCCTGAACTCTGGCACTTGGGGCCGACCCACTGCCCTGGGCAGCCTGTTCCATGCCCACTGCCCTCTGGTGAAGACCCTTCTGCCAATACCCAACCTGACCCACCCCTGACACAGCGCTATGCCTTTCCCTCGGGCCGGTCGCTGTCTTTGTTAAGATTCTTTAAGAATTTGTTAACAATAGGCTTAAAGATGATTGTTGTAAAGCTAAAAAGTCATTCAAACTTGACAGACAGAACAAATGGCAATTCCCCCAAAGTTCTCTTACAACTCTGAAAATCATATTTGCTTATCTATCTATTTATTTAAAGACCAGTGCTGGCAACCCAGTGTTTGCATGTTAGATTAAAAAATCATGCCTATTTCAGCTTCATACCTTTAGGAGAATACTGATTTAAAGAAATAGATGAGTAGAAACTTAACAGCAAAGTTTTGTTACCGTTAAGCAGGGTATCCTTCATTGGCAGCACTGGCACAGCACCGAGATAACTCTCCAAGAATGCTCCACCAGTTGATCGCTCATGAACTGGTTATATTTTCACAGGTATTACATATTCATTACATTCCAAAGTATATTAACCTGTCAACCCCCAGTGACTGCCTAACAGACACAGCCTTATTTGGCAATCTTTGATGTCATCTAGCATCCTTCTATCATCTTGATAGTCCATTGTTAGTCCTTGGGTGTCGTTTACTTCCCCCCAACGCTCCTTTTGTCCCAAAGATTGCTGTGGAATGCAAGGACAATAGAGATGTCTCTGCGCACACACAGATAAGAAAGATAAAGTGGAACATCTTGATGCTGTCTATCACATTTCAGGCATTCCGTTGTTGTTTCTTTTGCCTTGTTAAAGCATACCAACCTTACATCATGTCTCCCCTTCTACAACACTACATCACAATTATCATCTGCAATATCTAAAGACCACTATGGCATTGCAAGCAAGCATTAACAGTATATTTTGTGTAATTACTTCTTCAAATCAATACAAATCAGAGTAAAAAAGATTATTGTTGAGCTATTGGCAATGTAGTCTGTTTGATTTCTCTTTCTAAATGAATAAATACAATTATCTTTATTTCATTTTTATATTTTTCTTCTTTACTTTTAGCAGACCTGTGTAATATAGAAAAAGAAGATGCAACACAACTCACAGTAGCTTATGTGAAGTAAGATAGGATCATGGGCAATGAGTTTAGGCTTGCCTCAAGGAAAAGAGTATTAAACTCACTTTATAGAAACTCTGTAAATGAATACAGTTTGTGCAATTTTTTAAATGAGAGGACTGAGCTATGAAAAATTCATAAAGGCCATGAATGAAATTATTCATATAATATCAGGAGTGTTGAAGAAGAATTTTTAAGATTGATATAAGAAAATTATATCTGACTCTGTAGACTTGACTCTGTAGACTTCGACTGAGAAATGGAGCATCCCCTATCCCTCATGTTTCAAATTACTAAAAATGTCTGATTAAGTTTGGAAAAAGAGACAAACATATTGTCAATATAAATGTTACCTGCCATAACCTTGTGCTTCTGTTATGATCTGGATATTTTTTAAAGTGGTATTTTTGTATATACTCAATAATCTTCATAATGTATGATATATAACATATGTTATATGTAACATGTAAAATACATTTATGTGTTACATGAAATTTGTAACATAAAATATTGTCCACAGTGTTAGAAAAGGAATATTTCCCTAAAATGAAAAAAGATGGTTGTTTTTTCCCATGATTGTAAAGAATCTGTTTGGGTGTTGTTGATATTGTTATTGATATAATCATTATTGATTATACTTTGATTCACACAATGTGTATGTATAGAGAGTAGACACGGGTAGATAGCAGTGATATCTATAACTGAAGTACCCAGTTTGCTTTATTCTTACCCTCCTAACTAAGCCTCTTTAGAAGACCATTTGTTTCATCTTAAGATAAACATCTCTAATGAGGGCTACGAGAAGAAAAAGAATGCTAGACCACATGAAACTGCTGAAAACAATTTATTAAGTGGACTAAGCAAAGGAAAGTTTGCATCATGAAAATTGTTGCACAAAGATTCACATAGACAAAACCGAGACCACAACAATTGCCACACCAGTGAGTTGGCAGTCATGTCTGAGGGAAGCATGTTGGAAATCACTGTAAAAACAATTCCCTTCATTCTCTCTTATGAGGTGGAAGATAACTGCAGTCACAAGCTGCCAATAAAATCAGTCCATGATGATACCACACTATAACTTTTCAAGAGCTTCATATGTTTTTCTCTTGTTAGCTTTCAATCCTATGACATGACACATAACGGTTTTGTCATATCTGCCATGGCACATCATGTTCAGCTTTATATTCTTGATCAAGCAAAGGCACTGCCTTCCGTGAAAGCAGATGAGATGACAAGTACCATAAGGGGATCTTTCTCTTTCTACTGACTGTTAAGAAAATATCAGATATCTGATTCAGGGTGGGTTTTCATGAAGTAGATGCCTAGAACTAAAACACATGAGTCTACTCCTAATTTGATTAGCCCTTTGAGGATCATGGAATTGTAAAATCATTGGAAAGGACTCTTAAAGAATTTCTAGTCCAAACCCCCTGCTGTGGGCAATGACATCTATCTCTGGAGCAGGTATCTCAAAACCCCATCTAACCTGAATTTTCATACTTACAGTGATGGGACATCAACAACTTCTCTGAGCAATATGTTCCAGTGTTTCACTGCTCTCACTGTGAAAAATTGCTTCCCTATATATAGTCTAAACCTACATCCTTCCACTTTAATATTGATATGTTTGTATCGAAGCAAAATACCTAGCAGGAATGCATGTAAGGAACACAGAGTTTGGATCTTTTAATCTTTTCTGAGAAGGCTACAGTTATTTTTAAACTGCAGTAAGGCAGTCAGAACAAGTTATGCTGTGCTCAGTAGTGTCCCTACTTTTTAAATTGGTTGTGCAGAAATTGAGATTCCAGATCCTGGTTTTGGCTTAAATAGAGTCAATTTTCTTCATAGTGACTGGTATGAGGCCATGTTCTGGATTTAGGGGAAATGTTGATAACACACTGATGTCTTAGTTGTTGCTGAGAAGTGCTTATACTGCTTTCAATAAGTCAAGGATTTTTCAGCTCCTCATACTGCTCTGCCAGTGAGGAGCTCGTGATGCACAAGTGGGGACTTGACAGAACGGGGACAGCCGACTCAAATTGCCCCAGATAATGTCATATATCATATGGAATAATGCTGAACAATAAAGCAAGGGTGGAGATGGCCAGGGCTGTGGGCACTGCTCAGGATCTGTCAGTGAGCAGTAACTGCACTGTACATTATTTGTTTTGTTTATTGTTGTTATTATTATTATTTCCTTTCCTTTGTTGTCCTATAAAACTGTGAGTGTTTTTACCTTTCTTCAACTCTCTCCCCTATTCCACTGCTGGGGAGTGAGCAAATGGCTATGCAGTCCTTAGCTGCCTGCCAGGTTAATCCACAACTACTCACATTTTCATAAGCAACAATCCTAGAGGATGATGGGAAATTTTCTGCCAGATACACAAATCCCAGTAAATAGAACTATGTTTTGGTTACTGCCATTTTAACAGAAAGCTTATCTTACTATATTGGTATAATGATTGTTTTAGTCATGGAAAAGCAGTTCCATTCATAGTTTCTCTCTTACGTCCCACATAAGAGCTAAAGTAGTAGAGATTTAAAAAGTTAATGCCTTAACAAGCTCATCTGGCAAATAAAGATTGGTTTTCTTTTTCTGACCTCTTTCTTTTACACTGACAGTGTCACAAATAATGCCAGCTGCTACCTAAATTAAATGGAAACATCACAGTATATTTTAATTAAAACTCTTTTCCAATATGTGTTGTACATGGAGAGAAATGCTGCTTGTGAAACTTCCACAATAGAGCTTTGAAAGCTTAGACACACAAAAATAAGTTAACAAGAACCACCTAACCAACAATGCTCCTTCAGGAAGAAATTCTGTGTAGGAACAATTAGGAAATGAATCAGAGCTGCTAGTAAAGAGCACTATAGCATTCTGAGGAAATTAAGCCTTTTTTCCTTGCTGTGTTAACTACAGGACATCTGGCAGTCCATCTTGCCAAGCCAGGTCTTCATTCACAGGTACAAGTGGACTGCATAATAAATTCTGAATCTTCAAGAAAGTCATGAAGAGATGAAGTAAGCATTTTCAAGGTTGTATTACTATTTTTGCCTAAGAGTGTCATCCTTGAGGAAAGAAAGGTCACTGAATGTGATCCGATGTATTTATTCAAAAAAAGCTGTTGTGTTATTACTCTTTCAGCTGAAATAAGGTTTTCCCAGGCTCAGATAAGAATAGTGTGAACTCCTCTGGTGAATATGAATACCTGCCATCATTCTGAACTTTAATGTCTGTGAATAGTCTCGTATCATCTCTATTTGTTAGTCATGTATTTTATTGACTCATTTGCATTTACTCAGATTGCTAAGAGCCATCAGTTTTTTCCTGCCGATTTTTTTCTGGCATATCTTTCTATCTTCCCTTTTCAAACTCCATCTCACTTTCACTGTTCCTGTCTCCTTTTTCTTCTTTTTCTTTCAGTGTCTTTTGCTGACTGTCTTTTATTGGAGATGAGAATAAAAGGAATAGAAGAAAAAGACTTTTTTCTGTACAAATACTGTCTGCATCTTGTTCATCCCTAGGAAGAAAAGATTAGTTTAATGGTTAGAATAACATGAGAAAGCCTGGCTAAGATCAGATTCTCTCTGCCCATATCAGTATTGCTACCTTCCAGTTCACTTTACCTGAAAAAGCAAGATATATATATAGATATATTTGTTTATTTCCTTACAAAGTGTGTATAATTCAGTCAGACCAGGAAAAAAATTGCAAAATCACATGTGACAGGCACAGAAGAAGAATGCTAAGGTCTGCACTGAGGTGTTCGTAAATCTAAGGTCTGAGAATTGAGAAAAGGATAGGTACTAATCTACTGATCTAGAATAGTCCCTGGAAGATTGCTTGCTCTCAGTTTAGAGTCTAACAACCTCTGCAGAGAATTAAAAAACAAGAACATGTTTTCAGCTGGAGTGAAAACTAGAGTTAGTTTTGGCTGCTGCTCAGTGAAAGATAATATACTGAGCCAAACTATCCATTGCTATATCCGTGTACTGTTTGTTTCTGTGTTTATTGTCTAAGATTAAAATCTCCAGTAGTTATGACTCCATTAATAGCTCTGGACATGGTTCTTTTCATGGTCCTCAGCAACCTACTCAAGGTGGCCCCGCTTGAAAAGAGAGATTGGCTCCGATGGTATATCCAGCAGCCCCTTCCAACTTCAACCATTTGGTGATTCTGTTATTCTGATTCTCTGTGGGTATTATCAAGGCCTAGCTATTCAGTGGTATTGAAAAACGTAATGTTTTTTTCTGATTCAAAATTAAGATTTCTGTCATTTGATGTATCAATGTGAGTTGGAAAAAAAAAAAAAAGTGATAGACAGGTAGATAACCTTATATAACTGTTGCTCACTCCAGATATTTGTAGTATATTGAAGGCAGGAGACCAAAGGCTGATAAAAGTCCCAGTGGCAATAATTATGTAAAAGAAAGTGAAATAAATTGGTCACCAAGTTACATAATTGATTCAGCCACTGACATTTTATATCCATAGTGTAATTTTGAAATCAGCAGATTGATAAAACATTGGCCCCTTACAGATGGAAACACACACATGAACAAATGCTGAATATAGTACAGAAGGCTGAGTCCAAAATGGAACTGCTACATGTGCAGGCCATTCTTCCAGTTAGGACCTGACTCATCATGCATTTAGGGTTAGTTGCTTCTTCTTATCAGTTTGTGGAGTATCCCAGATTTATCCAGACCATAACTTTGATCATGTGAGTATGTACTCAGTACACGTTCTAGAACAGAAATCCTGGAACAGAAATCACTATCCACTTGTCATAACCACCTCGTTCAACAAGAATAATTTGGAATATATGTCAGAGGGTAGTATAATTCTCTACTTATGGCCACCCAACTATAATTGCCCCCATGACCTCTGCATAAAGCTATGATGAAATAAGTAGATTAAATTAATAATTAGTAATAAATGGTTCATCTTGTTAACTACAGGATATAAACTTCTAGTTTCACAGCAGGTGAATCAATTCCATTTCTTGAACTACAGATCCAATTACATTATTTTATGAACTTGGTGTGAAATAGGGAAATGCAAAGCCCAGAGTCTTATTGCAGAAACTAAAATTCCCTATAATTCCAGGAGGGTGCAGCATTCACCATTAGAAGTTTAAGACACTGATTCAAAGTGCAAAAGGTCCAGTGGCGGACTAAAACTACTCACTCCAGTGCTGCTTAGGTACTGAGCAGGAAATTGGTTACTACCTTTTGTCCTTCTGCATATGTGACAGCAACAACATGGTGGTCTTCAGAATGTGAATGTCAGTCAGCAGCATGATGGCAAGCTGAGAGTGGCCCCAAAGCAGGTGGGTAGTGGTCACTCTGACCAGGCACAGCCTCACAGTGCCTAAGCCAGATGAGCAAAGCCAGGTGGTGACAGTCCTAATTACAGTCTCACAAGGCAAAAGGGCAAAAGCAAAGTAACAACTCACATCCAGGATGAATATAGGAAGTCCAAACTATTCAGAAACAGGCCTGGAAACAGACACACCTACATATAGCTCAGGCTTGGATGGAGAACACCGGTAAAGACCATCAGAATAAATATGGTTTATTAGTGCTCCAACAATCTGAGCTTGATTTAGGACTGTGAATCTTGATAGTGACTTCATTCTTGAAGTTAACAAATTCATTCTTCTCAGCTTTTTTT